>JBAPGN010002881.1:0-43828 GCA_037355405.1 Vitis amurensis
AAAGTGAAGTCGTCTTGTCATTTCTCAGTGGAGCTTTTCGAGGGTTGAGGTCGTTTTTTACACCTTTTCTTCTGAAAAAAACCTGAGGAAGTGCTTTCAAGGAGCAACCCCAAGATAGACAAACTCCTCTGAAAGAACCGATGGTTCAGGTGGCTCCAGAGGAGGGAGAGAAAAGTGGAAGGTGGTGGTTGATCGGACGCGTTTCTGTCCCAGCATAAAGACAGCTTTTTTGTGCGTGTTTGGAACAAAGATACATGAAGCTTGACTTGGGTGAAAGACAAAGTGAATCAGGTCTCGAAGCTCTTCATCGCGTCCATCACTGAAGCTCTTCTGGGCTCAGGTCTTTTGTCACAGAAGTGCTTTCAGGGATCAAACACCATCTAATGACAACTTGTCTGGAAGCCAAGGGAGGTTGGGGAGTTCCTGAGGAGGGTGGTCTTCTGGATGAGATGACAGGCTGCTTCAGAAGATAAGGAAGTTGTGAGTCAATGTTGGGGTTGGGAAACAGCCTTTGGAATGAAAGGCTGCAACGCCTGACAGTGAATTGGCCTTCTTTGATTTGGTGGAGGGTTCATTGAGTTGTTTGCAGAAAGCCATTAACCGAAGCCCTTGGACCTTCATACCTGCTCTGTATTAAGGGTTTTTAATGCTTTCCTCATTCAAGAGGTTGGTGGAGTGTGAGAGATGTGAGGTTAAAGAGATAAGCTGACATGGCATCTTTTACTCTAATAAAACTAACCGTCTTCAAGTTAGGGTGAGGTTTATGAAGGGTTTTTATGTGAAGTTGAGCTTTTCTTAGGATGTGTGAAATTGTTCCTTTCTGTGTTGTGTGTTGCTGATGGGGTGTTTTTACAGAAATGTGTCTTCCCCAAATGGGATCTTACACTGTAAAAACTACTACTATATTATAATCTCTATTGTCTTTTCATATTGATCTAGATCGATTGAGTTGTGTTCCTATTGCCATTTGTGTCTCAAGTGGCTTGTTGAGATCAAATTGATGATCGATTTGGGCTGAGGAAGGAATGTAGATCTTAGATCTCACTTGGTTATGAAAATAAAATATAGGGGGGAAAAGTGAAATGAGTTGAAAATAATTAAAATATGTTATAAAAAAAATCATATTTTCGTAGTAATTTTCAAAAACTTGTTTTGAAAATAATTGATAATGAGACGTGTTTTCGTATTTTTTTGTTTTTTAAAAAATGATTTGAATATATGGGGTTAAATGTCGGCTCGAAAGTAAGACCTTGGTTCATTGTTGGAGGGCCCTTACTTTTGAGATAGATTCTAAAGCCAACATAAAGCTCTTAGCTTTTATTTTTCATCGGATGAGATTATTACTTTCCAAATTGTTTTTCCCCGTTTCTCCAAAACCAAGATTTTAGTGTCTAATAGAAAATTAGTTTTAAAACAATTTTCTATATATCTTTGAAGGCCCAATAAAAAAAAAAAATAAAAAAAAAGAAAACAAATTTTTGTTCTTAACAATTAAATTACAAACAATTCAAACTTTATTGAAACTGATCTTTGTTTTAAAACACATTTGTTTTTTAATTTTGTAAGGGTATTTTGTATAATAGAATTATCTAAGAAGTATATTGAAAAATATAACAAATACTGTTAAGAAAACTTTTTGATATTAATAGTCATAAGTGGATAATTCCTTGATAAAGAATTTTGCTTGGGAAACAATTGGAAACTATTTTATTAAAATATTGTTTTTAAAATATATTGCTAATAGACCCTTAGTATTAAACAATTGCAAGTTAATGTACTATAATTCGAGCACATATTCTTGTTTATTGGATATAAATATAAAATTGAACAAATACATAGTGTTTGAAAAAATGAATTTTTCGATCAAAATAATAAGATGAAAAATCGCGTTATCGTGAACTGGCCGAAAATGAAGAATCAGGCCAACGATAATCAGTGGTGAAAAAATCGCAAGATCATGCGATATATTGCAAACAAAGCAGAAATAGGTGCGGAGAAGTAAAATTGAGAGTGGGACAACATTCGCATGGGGGATAGGGGACAATGACATCAAAAGATCTTGAATAATTTCATATTTTTAAGAAGAAAAAATGACAAAAACACATTTGATTATCAATTATTTACAAAACAAGTTGTTCAAGATCTTGGATCCCTTTTCCCCCTCTAAATCTTTATATCCTTCTCCTTTAAGTTGCTTTGAAATGCAAGTTAAAAAGTCAAAAAAATTCATCAAGTGTTGTGAGCTAATAATTTTGGCAATCTTTGTTAAGAACTCGTGATTGTCCTATTGCAATTGAGTTACTAAACAATTTGTTGTAATTGTTGGCTTCATTTATACCTCATTTCCATTTGAGGAGATAAAAAAATATTACAAATAGGGATCAACTATTAGGGTTATTGAAGATAATCCAGTTTTGACCCGCTTAATATCTAATAAGGTTTTTGGGCTCTCGATCATAAGGAGTTGAATGTGAATTCAATTATGAAATATAGTTTTTTGTTTTTGGCTCTTTTATTTTTTATTTTTAACGTATATTTATGCACAAAAATAGTATAATATTCTTAGTTTTCTTTATATCAGAAACAAAAGATATATTAATTATGAAGATTTCATGAGAAGCAACCCAAGGAACCTTCCTCAAACAATACAAAATCTAATTCAAAAGGCATAATGAACCTACTCCACCTGGTTATCTGGTCGTGCTTCGGAGTGTTTCTGGGGCCGCGGGCCGCGGTTGTCGCCGTGGGATCGAATGGGGCGGTGGTTGTGTCGAGATCCAGTGGTTACTGGAACTACGCTGAGGTAGCCGGTTTGTATTGTAATATAAGGAGATTTATCTAAAAAAACTATAGACCACACACAGATGTCATCTCCTCAAGTTCGGGCTACGCTCCTCTCATTGCTCATCCAACCCTTTTTGCCTATATACATATTGCAAATTGAGAAGAAGACAATATTCTTAGTTGATGGACTGAACCAACCTAGAGATCAATCTTGTAAAAAAATTAACAAAGAAACAGAAGATACGATCTAGAATGGTATAAATATTTGATACTGCAACTATAACAAGTAGCTCAAGGAATAGCTGAAATTCATCAGGTGTAGGTCGTGTTTGGAACAAAAGAATCAGGAAGGATGCAGTAACCCAGTACCTGGAAGGTGCTTTACGTAAGGATGTAGAGGATCGTGAAGGAACAGTAACCCAGTACCTGATAGAAGGCGCCTTACACGAGGATGTTTGGAATCATGAAGTTTGTTCATGCTTGTGGAAAATCGAGAAAATCAAGAAGATGGTTGAAAGTCAAAAGAAATAGTGGAAATGCACGCCAAAAGGAAAAATGGCAGCAAAAGATTATTGAAATTTGGATTCTATTGCCTAAAGAAAGTCCGAAGATGATTCTTTAAAATCAGAGTTATTTGGATGAAGGTGATTTTGAAAACATAATTCAAAACATGTAAAATCACGGGGAAAACCAGAGGGGTGCAGAAGGAATAGGGTAGTGTGCACCAGAGTGGCCATGTCGGAATGAGGCTTGGGGGTCTGGCTGTGACTGCATTGTTGGTGGTTGTGTGAAGAGACCTCTGTGCATTGCAGACATGACTGGAAAAGAACTGACCGTATTCATTTCAGAGTCCATGTTCATCTGGGTTTGAAGTGTATAGATTTTGAATCAAGTAAAGGCATCCAAGCCCCAACTCAGTCTTCCCAGAATCACAATTCATTGCTAGCAGGAAATTGTGGTGAAGCATTAAACCCAGGTCCAGATCTGATTCCTTACTGCCACTCATTCCTGGAGTTTCAAGTCTTGTGCGCAGAGTTCAAGACTGAAATTCATTCTATTTTTCTCACATGTTCACTTCTGGATTCTTCTTGGTAGCTTAGTTTCTTATGTTTTCCTGCTCATCATGAAGTCTCCATCTTTTACCTCTTCAAGCAGTTTACCAGTTATCTGCAGCTGCCAATAAAGGGAGCTCCTCTGATTGATGCTCACTTCCATTAATCAAAGATGTAATTGTGGCAAGAGCGTCAGTTTCTGATCCTGGATACTACTGTATTCAAACAGAGCTCTCAACTCTATCGAGCGTTGTTGATGTCGTCATTAAACTGAGACTTGATGGCAGCAAGGCTCCATAAAGATGCTTTTTTTGACATCTCTAGCCCTACACGGTGCCCCAAGTTGTAGCTCAAAAGGCCCGGGTTCAAAGACCTTACTGCCACTGGCAGCTACTTGGTTCAAGGGTTCCAATAGATTTAGAGTCATCAGTACTGGTTTTGGTAGTTCCCAATTTTATGAAGAAATGGCCACTCTGGCACAGAGAAATCTTGGACCTACAGATTCCTTGAGCAACAAACTACCCCTATACTGAGTAATTGAATTTGCCTCAAAAGCCAGTTATCAATAGCCATTTCCATTATTGGCTGCAAGGATTCTCATTAAACACAAATGGCCTTCTCCCGAATTCAGAATGAAGACCCTTTCTGAGAATGGTTTATTCCTGCTTTCTCTAAGATTATTTATCCAGTTATGGGAAGAACTATTCGTATTAATGATGGCCATCTAACGATTGCTTGACCCTCCACAAGACAAGGCTTGGGTTGCATTAGATAACACATTCATGGGAATATCTTCCCATTGTGGGCAAGAAAGTGGCACCTAATGAAAAATCAGAGCCAAAGGTCTCTGTGCAGTCCAGAAAAATCTGCTCTTTATTGCTTTCAAGACCATAGGAAAAGTGACATCTGGTCCGTTCTGTCACACCCCAGGACAAGATGTTTGATAGAGCGGAGTGTTGCCATGAGTAAGGAGGTCTCCATTGCGTATAAAAAAACTGATTGGAACAATCACCAAATTCAGAACTCTGGAATGTATCAATGACTGAGAGGAAAGAGTGCAATTACTAGTCCTTTCTGCTAAAGTGGCTTCCTTATTTGCAGCAGAACCAGAGGAAGTACAGTCTGGATCAAATTCTGTCCTTCTGAATATGAGCCTAATCATTTGGGTCAACATTGCCTTTGATGCTGCTCGGTTTATAGGACTTTTGAGAATAGTGCTATCAGATGACGAATTATCAACTCAACTGCATACCGTATACAGAATGCCCATAAACAGTGGTGCCTTTCTACAGGTAATTAGATGCTTCATTATTTCTACTGATGAATACAGTTTGGAAATGGGACAGCTTCTTATCCGGAGTAATACTTCCAGAAAAAGTTCAGGCTCCTGTAATTATCTGCTTCTTCACCTCTTCAAACAACCGCAAAGTTAATTCTTCTACTTTGCCTTCATTTAATATAAAAGCCACTGTATCCTGTTCAGAAGAAAAATCCACTGCCACAACAATCAATCCAAGCTAGCCACTTATGCATCGTCATTTTCTCTGCTACATTCGCGAATAGGCAAGGATCCACCAATCTCATGTTCCATATTACTCATATCAGTACTCAACTTCACATTCCCATCCACAACAACAGGAACATCTGAATCAAAGTTATGAATACCACTCTGCCTGGAGACTGCATTTTAAATGAGTATTTGAGTAGACTCAGATGGAGTGGAAATTGGAACACCGTCTCCAACATTTATATCTTCTCCATGAACTCCAATTGCACATTTTACATTTTCAGTTGTATGTGATTCCCCATGCAATTCAGCTGAAGAAGATACCACAAGCTTACTAGAAATATCTCCCTAGTGATGGCTTCCAATTCCATCACAAATAACCTTCAGAAAGTTTATTGGTTACCCTCAGAATACACAGAGACGTGTCCCAAGTGACTGGTTGATAATCTCAACTATTCATTGGTTTCCCACTTTTCAAAATCATCCTTTTTCTTCACAAAACTGCTCTTTCCATCGGTCAGCTGCAACATGAGAGTCCATCTTCTGCTCTAATTATGGCACAAGTTGTTCTGCATTTCCTTGTTGCTGACCTCGACAGCATGCCCACAAAAAAACTCCTCACCTTTTGAAGCAATGGTGAGCCCTCTCATGCATATTTCCTGTAAAATTGATTAACCATTTCTGTGTCTCTACAAGACCATTCTTCAACATTTGCTCTCCTGAACACGATTCCTTTACACGCCTCGCTGCATCCTTCCAACAACATTTCGAGTTCAAGAAATCCCCATCACGATCGTACTAGAAGGGTCCTCCACATTACTAGTATCAAGTTTCAACAGCATTCCTTCTCCCTAAGGATTCTTCGGGAGTCCAAATATGAGAGGGACTTCCAAGTTACCAGCACCACTGTCAGACTAAATTTTGCCCTCCAAGACTTATCATTTCATTTGCCCCTCCTTGCTCAAATCATTGTCTCCTCTCCACATCCACTCATTATCTTTTGTAACGGTCATTCTCCACTACCATGAACTAAATAACATTGATATGATCTGGAGGAGCCTTTTGGATTGTTCAACTCCTCAAGCACTTGTGAAATGACATTATGCATGAGTGATTTATTATCAACTTGCATCCCAGAAAGCAGAAAAATCGTCCTGAGTATTGTTATTCAGGGATTTCATTAACCAAAGTATCAAATTCCCCTTTCGATTTGCAATCATCAATCTTGCTTTCAATTAACTATATTTCCTCAGTGACATGTAGTCAGTTGAACTTCTGTTAAGCTAAAATGGAGTCAGCCTTCACGAGTTTGTGACGTAATCCTCAATCTGAGGTAGTTCTTTTTCCTGCATCGTTTAAGACAGAAAAACTTCCCAAAACTCATTATGGGCGTATTGTATGGTCCTGAATCGTTAACATTACCCAGCGTTATAGAAAGATGATATTATCTGGTTTCCAGATTATGCTCCCTTTGCTTATTATCTTCCCAACTCATCACAGGCATCCTGAGTCCTTGACACATATTTTGACCTGGGAAATAATTTTTCCTCCCAAACAGATTTTATAGCATTTGCAAACAAATTCCGAGAATGATGGCCTTCAGACCAAACATTGTGTCCCGCCTGATATAGAGCAAGATTCCTGCAGCACTTGAAACTACACTATATCCCCTACTCCCCAGAGAAATCCATCAATTCCACTGGTTGTCTTCTTCACTTTCAATACCAAAGAAAAACCTCAGTTTCAACCAAACTAATCAAAACCTTAAGATGCCCCTGGAGGCTGCTCATCAAAAATCAAACGTTGGGAATGAGCATATGGCCCTAAAAACAGGAAATTTGGCACTCCCTTCACCAGCTAACCCGAAGAATTTTGGCTTTGAAAATCATTTGTCATTTAATAATCCATGGTGTATCCAGAAGTAGTCTAGGACGCTACCTCCAGTTTCTCCAGTTCACTACAATACCTCGGAATCAACTATCCAATATTTGAGCTTTCATCCATTAACACAAAAAAAATCCTTAGAAAATTAGATAGGTTGTAGTGGAATTCACAGAGACATAAAAGTAGAATCACCAGAAACACCGAACATACTGAGATTGCTGCACACTTCATCCCTCATATCAACGCTTCCATCATTCCCCAATGTACACCCAAATACAAAGACAAAGATTCGAACACCGTGCAGGAAAAGGAATAAAGAACAAATAAAAACGATGTAAAACTCGGAGAAGGAAAGAGCAGAAGATGTTGATCAGTAAACATAAATAGCTCCACTTCAAATATTAATCCATGGGCTAAGAACGGAGGGAACAATGCAGAATAGGATTTAAACGAAAACTGAGCATTATCAAATTCAGGCATGGAGTCATAAATTTCAGAAAACATCAATGACACATTAAAGAATCAAAATCAAAATAGGGCAAAGAAGTAAACGACCAATCTCAACAGGACAACTTGTGGCCCTTAACGTCCACACCAAACAGCAAAAACTAAACATTCAGAAACGACCAAATGGAGGAATTGAATATGGGTAAGAACACCGAGAGTAACAAGAAGTGTACCTGGACAGTTTTGGCTGCAATCGCTCCTTTCCCACTCCTGCTGAAGGAAAATCCCCCTTCTTTTTTATCCCCCAAGATCCTTGGCCCTCTGGCAGCTGTCCCCCATTCAGTGCCTTCTATGGCAAGCGTGCTTCTTTTTTTAAGAATCCAAATATAATGGTGTCTCTGGATCTCTTTTGCAGCCTGTGGTATATGGCCTTTCCAAATGGATCAAATGTGGTTTCCTTAGCGAGCAAAGTGGAAATTTCTTCAGAAGCAACCTTCGTCCTCTGCTTGGAAAGTGAGTTTCCTCATTGCATAAATCCAAATGCAAATAAAAGTTAAAGAGTAGAAAGAAAAAAAGACAATCAATATAATTGAAATTAAGAATTAAAATTATAAAAATTAGCAATTAAAACTAAAATATCAAACACATGCCCATATTTTAAAAAAATAATAAATAAAAAATATAATTTAAATAACCTAAAAAAAAGAATCATTAACTTAAAGCAATTTCTAAAATAAATAAGTGACTAAAAAGCTAACAAATAAAAAGAAGAATCAAGCACAATGCAAGTCATACGAAGCCATGCAAGTTATGCAACTAATGCAAACCATGCAGGAAAGTGATCAAAGTGCTAAGTGACGTGAACTAATGGAATCTAACCTAAAGTGCACTGCCAAGTGAAAGCTTAACCTAAAATTCGAAAAGGCGGCAAGGTCACGATGAGTGGTCAAATAAATCCCTCACTAAATCTCCCGAGGTGGGCTCAAAATAGGGTAAGTTTGTATTGAGTAGCCTGAGCCACCAATGGACTTTTATGGAGTACTGAAGAGCAAACTTAAAGAATGGCTAAGGGGACCAAAAATAGAGGTCTACAACTAATGGCTTGGAAGGGACAGATACCTTTTAAGAGGAAGACTAACTTTGAATCAGTAAGCATTATCAAAGTCTTCTAATTCTAATTTTATATCCTTGTTTGTCCATTCCTGAAAAGTCAATGTAAGACTGGAGAAGATTCAAAAAGAGTTTTCTTTTAGAGAGGTGTTGGCTGATAAAAAAATCCAAATTGTGTTAAGTGAGTGTTGCGTCTGGAAATAAGGAAGGAGGCCTTGGTAATTCATACTTTTCAACTTTAAAACAAGGGCTGGTGGTATGGTGAATTGGAGATTTGCCAATGGAAAGAGATTTGTTATGGGAAGCAAAATCATAAAGAAGTTTGGAGAGGAAAGGAAGGGAAAGGTGTGGGGGGGGAGGGGGGGGCACGGCGGGCGGGTTCAAGTGGGTGAGGGAAGGTTTATTGGAGTGGGGCATGAAAATGTCTATTTAAGAAAAGGGTGGAGGGTAATTAAAAGCAGGTCTTGTTTCATAGTTAGGAATGAGAAAAGGATAAAATTTTGAAAAGATATTTGGTGCAACGATTTACCCTTGGAAGAAGTCTTCCTAAGTTTATAGCTTCAAACAAAGATAGTTGGGTAGCCATACACATGGGACAAGTGAGGAATGGGGTTGTCTTTTGATTTTTGAAGTCCCACTTTTCCTAGGCAGCTCAAATATTGGGGTCTTATGTAGGTGGAGTCATTCTTTCAAAAAGCTCCACGCCCTTGATACTTTTCCCCTATTTAATCCACATCCCAACACTTCTAACACATTGCAAGTGGTGAAACCAATCCAGCCCGAGGGTTTTTCGTTTCCAACCTGAAAAAACGGAAAAAATGTTACTTCCTCTTCTGGAAGGGCATCCAGCCAAGCAACACTCTCTCCTGATATGGAGAGACCAATCAAAAAAAAAAAAAAAAAAAAAAAAACCTTTTAAATTCTCAAAAAGTCACATGGGGCTTGGGATGTATAGCTTTCTAAAAAGATGCATTACTTCTTATGAAATGTGCTATTAATTTTAATGAAATACACAACCATGATATTCATTTTCTTAGGCTACATCCCACATGCTCTTAAAATGCAGAATACACACCATAAAAGATGTCAATTCACACTGCTAGTTGCTCATTACCCTAAAAGCAAGTTCTTAAATCATTCCTCAACTTCTCACTCATAATCCTCCATTGTTGGGTGTTGTCAACTCGGTACATAAGAAAGTCTAGAAGGTGGAACAGGAAACTTGGCAAGAAACACTGATATATTACTATCAATGAACCTGCTGCCCCCACTTTCAAAGGCCTTGAAGCGAAACAAGAGATTTGTTGTAAAAATAATTGGGAAGAAATATATCCTCCTAATAATCTTGTAGCCATTTTAACTGAAAATTTCCCATTTGTGATATGGGGAAAATGAGGATGAATAAGTCCTGCAATGAATTAAGGCCCAACAAAGGGTTTTGAAAAAGAACTTGGGCTTTTTATAAACTATGAAGCCTAGAGTAATGAAACTATAAAAGGCTAATTTACTTGAAAAAGCAAAAAGAAAATTTCAAAATGTTTTGTGCAGAAGAAAATGCAAGTGAAAAGGTGAATTGGATGAGATGCTAACAAACAAAATGCCTACCTTTGAGAAACAGGGAGAGAGGCAGTTTATAATTTCCTTCCTTACCTTTTTCTTACACAAGAGCAGATTATGAATGGATCGATTGAAAATATTTCGTTAAGGTAATGTCAGCCTGTCTCGTCACATGAGGCCTAAGGAGGCCTCAGAGATCGCTGTAAGGAACCCAATGGCTCAACGCCATGGAAGCCACCAAATGAAAAAAAGTTAAAACAAACAACACAACCAACAACAAAGCCGATTCTCTCACCATTTCATCCAATAAAAACAATAAAAAAAAATAATAAAGAATGGAAAGAGTAACCTTACCAGTATTAGTATCGTTGATGAGGAGAACATCAAGAGAGTTCTGGAGAACGACTATTCTTTACTCTCATGTGTTTGCGCAAGGCTTTACTATATCAATCTGTTCCTTCTCCACTGCCAATTTTCCCATTCTTGGAAAGAATCTGAAAGATTATTCAGAAATCAGAATAATTGTTTTGGAGATCAAACCAAGAACAAATGAATATCATAAAAACAAAATGCCCCCATTCTAAATTTTTTTTTTTTATTTGTTACAAAAATCTACTTATCAACACCCTAATTCACAAATAAAATTGAAAAAGAAAAACGCTAAACTCAAAAATCAAATTTAGGGAATCACCCCACCCCACCCATGCACCCCTAGTTTCAAAAATCAAAACAATTGAATCAAAAATCAAAAACCCTATTACAAATCAAAGGAAAACCTAGACTCAGAATCGGAAAAACAAAAAAAAAAAGTCCAGAAATCAAAATAATTATTTCATAAATAAAACAAAAAAATCAATTAAAAAAAAAATTGTTTAACAAACTCTAATTCAGAAATAAAGTAGGAGAACAAAGAAAGAGACTCAAAAATCAAAATTAAGGAAACCTCCTATTTCAAGAAAGTGCTAAGGAAAAAAGAAAAATCACAATTTTGTGTTTGGCTTGGATGAAAAATGTGAAAGAAAATCTAATATGATTAAAATTGGTAATTTAAGTTGAAGAAAGAATCTGGAGAGATTTTATCGAGCTTAAAAACATATTTTCTTCTTTCCCTGATACTTCCTAATACCCAAAAGAAACCCTAACGGATTCTCCTTATATGAGGAAATGGCCCAGGATGCTCTGCTTTTGGTGCAGCCTTTTTCACTTCTGGCGTGCCAAAAGCATTCCAGAACTTGAGAGTCTCATCCCCTGCAGCAGTTGCCACTGTATGCCCATCTGGACTCTGCCAAATGAGTTGATCAAGAATATTAGAACATATAAAGATTTGGTACTCGAAAACATTCACTAAACTAAGGTCCATTTTATTACCTGAGCCATGAAAAGAACTCTGGATGTATGACCAGTAAGCTCAGCAATCTTCACCATTGATGGATACATCCAGAGGGTCATTTGATTCTGCATAAAGCCGTGGGAGCTAAGCAACTCACGCTCATTCTTGTTCCACAGCAAAGCACAGACCTGTGAGCCAGTGTCCAGTGAGTTCAAGCATGCGCCAGTGTGGGTGTTCCAAAACTTTATGCCAACGCATCATCCCACCTGCCTCCAGAGCAGCATAATTGCGCCTGAAAAGGCAACCAAGCAAGCGCTTTTAACTGCACAGGGTGATTCCTGCAAGCCTGTGAAGCCACTGAGAACGTGAATGCATAGAGGCCATCGACCTATCCCATATGTAGAGTAAATTGTCATTTCCTCCACTCGCTAACTGTTGGCCAGAGGTAGACCATTTCAGTCCACAAACCTCTTGCCGGTGTCCTTCTAAAGAGTTGCCACAATGTGCGACGTGCAGCTCTCACATCCAATTGTTAATGATCTGACCATGCCATTCCCCCCATTGTAAGGATGTGGTTTTTCAAATCTAGGGAACTCAAACTCGTGATGGTGGCACACCTCTCAGATCCTCAAGCTGCAGAATTGATAGAGACATCACCGTATTAGGAAATCATCAACAAAAGAGCCATTCCAAAGTAAAAACATAAGAAAGAATTATACCAATCGATTAGCTGTAGAATCCCATAGCTGAACATCAGAACTGTTCAAGCCAATGGCAATATATTGTCCATCAGCAGCCCAACTCACACTTGTAACAGGGCCATTCTCATCATCAACAGTGACAAGCTCTGAGGCAGAACCATTTGAAGCATTCCACAAATATACGGTGTTTTGAAAGAGCAAGGTTGCAAGACATTGCTGCTACCCCCAACCATTAAAGTTCAAGCAAAAAATCATCTATAATACAGAGCATCCAAATGTCCTCTCAAGAGTCTGTCGCATTCCCGATCAAATCAAAAACAATAACAAAAGAAAATCAGATAAAGTAAAGCTTTAACAAATTCAATGATATCTGAAACAAAGTAGAGATCGAATCAGTCAGGTAAATATCATAAACTCCATTTTAATTGACCTAATCTGAATTTGTCCAACCTGAGGAAATACCCGCAGAGGCCCTTTGAAGGGCTTGGATTGATGAACAGAAGAATAAGAATTCCCTACTGTATCAATTTACTGGAGTAGGTGGTTTGTTCTTAAGGCGAGGATGCGAGAGCGATTCATTTGAATGTCTCAGCCAGTAGTGTTCAGCTAAGGCCTCTTTGGATTGAGACCTGACAACACTTTGGTTCGTTTTGGCCTTTTCCCCCTTCAGTCAACATGTAATGGGCAAAGTCGAAGTCCATTGCTGATCTATTTGGAATGAATCTGTCCAACTGAAAAGCAACAAAGAACCATTAAATCAAATATTCAAAACAGAAATCATTCGACAAAATAAATATCATAAAAACAAAATGGCCCCATGCAGAAACCATTTTTTCTTACATTTTGCCCATCTTCTGAAGAAATTAAAACAGAAATCATTCTAAATGCATGTTAGCAGAAATCATTGGACAAAATAAATATCATAAAAACAAAATGGCCCCATGCAGAAATCCATTTTTTTTTCTTACATTTTCCCATCTCTGAAGAAATTCAAAACAGAAATCAACATATATGCACAATAGTTTTAGCGAAATCTCCTACAATAAATATCATAAAAACAATGGCCACCATCGATCCATATTTTTTTTCTTAACTTTTTCCCAATACATTACATGAACTGCACCTGTGAGGCAAGAATTCATAAGACCCTGCATCCCCATAACATTTAATAGAAACAAAGACCAGACTTTAAAAAAAAAAAATCAAAACCCTAAATTGGAGCGATTTCGCTGAAATCTAAACGAGAAGCATTTAATTAAAATCAAATTGTGAATCAATGAAAGCGGTTAAGGGTTGGGAAGGGTTTCACTCTGGAGAGCGTGCAAGGAGAGAACCGAAAGGGGTCAGTCCATCGAATGATCGATTTGCGGGAATCGATGCGGGAGAGAATAGATTTCAGGGGATCGATTGCGGGGGTCGATTGCGGGGGATCGATTGCAGGGGAGCGAGGGAGAGAGATTGCGGGGAGCGATGAGCAGGGCCTGGAATTTTCCAACGGTAAGTGCGGGAGAGAAATTGAAAGAAAAGAAATTGCGGGACTTTGTAACGGTAGCCAGCTTGAAAAGGTAACTCAGGCCAGCTCGCAGCTGCCTCTAAAGGCCCCGGCCCAGCGGGGATAAATTAGGGTTTAGGGCAGGCTTTTGGGTTCCCCGGCCCAAACCGGTCCGGTTTGCCCCAACCCATTTCAAGCCTAAATTTCAGTTTTAAACTCAGCTAACATCACCCCCACAGCGGCGCCATCAGTTGGAGCAGATGAGCCTCCTTTATAATAGTCCACTAGGTTGTGAGACATTGCCACACCGGCATAGAGGACGTTCCGCGTGGCGCTTTCATCTCACGCCCATGACCACTCTCCGCCTCACCTTCGCTACTTGACCTCGCACCTCTGCTCATCTTCTTCTTCCACACTGTTGTCGAAGACGGTACCCATGTCCTTACATTCGGCTTCATCTCTATTTCCATTAAATGCAAAGAACCCATTAGTTAGTGAATAATAATATCTTTCTTCCAAATTATACCAATATTTAATGGATGTTTGATAAATCAACTTAATAATTTAATTTAAGTCATTAAATAAATTAAGTATATTTTATAATATAATTTAATGATATAACTTAAAGTTAAAAGTTATTTTAAATAATAAGTAAAAATAATTAACTTATTCTTGAGTATATATTTTTATTTTATTTTTTATCCTCATTTACCCCATTACCTCTATGATCTATTTTTCTATTCCATAACCTTCATTATTACTTGACTTACTTTGCTTTAATTCTAATTTATGAGGATAAATATGTTAATTTAATAATTTAAAATAAAATTTAAGTTAATTTATCTAACAACATTAATATAGAAAGTAAGAATTAAGTAATAAGTTTTAAGTCGACATTAAATATAATTTAACTTAAAACCAACCTAAATCATTAAGTAATAAATATTAAATCAAATATCCTTTTAAATCTACAGTAAAGACTAAAGTTTTCCCCCTTTAATGGCAATTCCAACTTGTCATTCTAAATTCACCTACAAGATAAAACTTTTCATATTAAACTTAGGTTTTGCATATATTTTTGATAAGTAATTAAAAAAATAGTTGCAAAACCATAGAAAGGAAAGGAAAAAGGAAAAAGGAACAAACAACCAATGCCCTTTGGGGGTAGTGAAAGAGGAGATTTTAGGCATCCAATTGAAACCAAATCATTCAAATTATCCATTGTGCTTCAAGTAAGCACTTCAACACCCAAATGGTATGTAAAAGAAAGGAAGAAACCATCTATGGAGATTCTAAAAATGACCTTGTCTTCAACTACAAAAGAAAGGAATACAATCATTTGAAAGCTATACAAGATAAAAACAGGCTCAAATTCAAATTCTACATAAAATAAGAAGGGAAGTTTCAATCGCAATAGGAGCTCCAAGATGCCCCTTACAATCTTTGTATTGTCAGTCCATGGAAAGAGTCCTTTTAAAGATGTAAGAAAAACTAAGTGAACTAATTATTAATTAGTTGTATAACAAATCTTCCTCGTAATTTGTCAGGATCCGCAATCATTAATTAATTGCTCTTTTTAGTTTGGTTTCATTAGAAAATGTTATTCTCAAGGAAAAAGAATGAAGGATATTTTGTTTGGAGATGAAAGGAAAAAACGAAGAATCTTGCCATTCAACATGGACTGAAGGGTCAAATTTGTAGTGTATGGTGTGCTCCTTTTTTTTGTAGAAAAGAGCAATACTATATTGTTGAATTTGGGTACCCAAATCTATACAGATTAACCTCCTGAATCTTCTTTTCTTTAATTTAAAAACAAAGTGATCATTATTATCTTATTAATTTTAAAAGTGTCCTTGCCACATTATTGTATATGATTCTTGGGGGCTTACGCAAAAGGGGATAGAAGTTTCACAAGTGCTTCACAAAGCATGGTTCAATAATTTATCTTCCTTTATGATTGATATTTCCTTTCTGCTTCAAAGTGACATTTAATACACCTATCTAAATGATCATGCACTGTTGTTTCTTCTTCTTCTTCTTCTTATTGTCTTTCCTAAAGTTTTCATAAAAATCTCAAATCAGCAAGATTTTCAATTTATTTGGTTGATAAAGTGTTGCCTGTTAGTCATAAAAGTTTGGTTGAGGACAGACAAGAGTCAAGACTGATACCTTCTGCAAACTCATCAACATTTAAAACTATGTGTGATATTTTTGTTGGGCTTATAAAAGTAGAGCATCTTGTAGGAATGTGTTCTTGGTATTTTAAAATATTCACTTTTTGACCTGAAATTCTGAACAGTGAAAACTAAGAGGTAACCTGTTTTCTTGGTTAGTGATTGCCTGAAATATACTGTTCTATGAATAATGATCAGAAATATATCCATACAAATAACAGATATGCTGAAAATTTGTAAGCATTTGGGAGGTTTTCACATGCTGATGTTGCTGGAAAGGGCCTTGTTTTTTGGTCAAATCTTAAGCTAAATTCAAGATACCAGGAAGTTCACTTGGATTGGTTAATAGATTTTGCCTTATGAAGTGGTATCAAGATCCTTTCAATTGTTCAACTTCTTCTTTCCTTTTGTTCTTTTTAACTTCATTCTGTGGGTGGATTCTCTAATTCCTGCATTTATTTCCACTGGATCCTACCCACTTTGTACTCTCCATTCAAAATTTTGCATGACTGGAACCATCAAACAAGACATCCTTTTATAAAACTAAAACCATGCTGAAAATTTTGAACTTGCCACTAGTACATTGGTAAACAGGACCTATTGAACTCCACACCATAAATTGTAGATGAGCAGTTGTCCTTTTCTATTCACAGGTGATAGAAGCTTTTAAGAATGGGGTTGGAGTAACATGCTCAGAAGATGAACTAGTAAATTGAAACCAGAGTTATGCAACTTTTGGTAATTTATTCTTGTTATACATAAGAAAAGGATGGACTCATTAAGTTTGTACACTTGCTTAAACAAAGTGGATATGTTGGACTCAGACTATTAGTTGGGAGGACAGGGTTTTCTTTTTCTTTCATATATGCATGTAGGTAGATCCAAACACATTGTAAAAGATTATCATTTGATGGTAGACAGTTATGGTTACCACTGCCCTTAACTTTAAGAGGGTGTTTTTGGATATCATCTTATAACAATGCATCTTTAAATGTGTCTTGGGCAACATGGGCTTCTCACTAGAAGACAAAAAAAAAAAAGAAGGCAACTTAGGCTTTTTCCACCATTGTTATGAATTTTGTGACTTATGATGGTTTTGTCCTATCAAAACAACCCCTTGATCTTAAATCTTTTTTCTTGACAACTCTTAAGAGCCATTTTTTATTTTTTTATTTAAAAATAGATAATTAATATATTAAGATTTCAAAAAAAATTTAAAAAATAATAAATAAAATCTTTTTTTTCAAAATGTACTTAACATTCATATATTGCTTTCTTTTTTTTCAAGTTGCAACTATTATATTAATTTATTTTTTAATAATTTAATGTTTTATTATTTTATTTTTTTGAAATTTTTATTTTTGATATTTAATTAAATAATAATTGTATAAGACATATTTTATATTATTTTTTATTTATTAATTTAACTAGCTTATTATTATTATTTATTTTTTATTTTGTAGTTTATATTAATTTATTTTTCATTAATTTATCGTTCAATAATTATTATTTTTATTTTGAATTTTTTTTTTAAAGATTTAATTAAGTAACAATTGTATAAGACAATACAAATTTATAAACTATGAATTTATGTATTTATATTTTTTATTTTCTCTGTTTGTTTTCCATACCAAATTACTAAAAAACTTATTTATACACATAAAAATGTCAAATATAATTTTTTTTTTTATGTTTAAACATATACAAGATAAAACATTTTTATATTTTTTGTTAACATCCATAAAAACTCGCAAATATATTCACAATAGCGAGATTTGTATAACCTACTACAACAATACAAATCCCTTATACATTTTAACCCCTTTGGAGCCATTATGAGCCCCATCTGCCCCAAATGTAATCGTCCTTTTAATACTTTTAGTATGGATTTCCTTTATTTCCAGCATGGCGACATTACCCATGTTATTTTACTTCAAGAAGTGCACCATTCGTCCTTTCTTATATTTCAAATCAAAGAATTTGATAAAGAAAATCTTGGAAGGAGAGAAAATGAGGGAAAATTTTCAGATTTGAGAGGAAAGAGAAAAAGTAGAATAGCAGTAATTAACAGGATCCATCATGAGGAGAGATTCTTTGCTTAAAATTTGAGCTGCTGCTACAACGTCTCCAAATGTACTGTTTTAGCATCTCAACGGCTCATATTCAAAATGCGGTAAAAGATAGAGCACTATGAGTCATGTGACTGACCAAAAAGAGGCATAGGATGCTCAAATAAAGGCTGGAAGACCTAACAATGTCGTGGCCCGTGGGAGCCACCACGCATGCTAATCAGAGGATAAGAACCGAAAGGCTTTTTAAGTCAAGAGTCAGAGATGCCCTTGTAGCCCTCTATTTAAACGAGAAGCAAGATGAGCCCCCCTCATCTAGGGTTTCAAGGGCGGCAGCCGTGTAGGAGAAAGTAAAGGGAGAGTGAGAGAATGGGGAGCGTCTGGATTGGGGGCCGATGGAAAGGGTCCCTAAACATTTGAAGATGTGTGAAGATACCTTTCCCAGACCCCCAATACCAAAGGCTTCCCACCTTCCCATCCCTTCCTTCTCTCTGCATCTCTCGATCCACGCTTCTTATCTGGTACTATGATATCTCGCATCTCTATTTCCAACCCTTTCTTCTTTTTTAATCTCTAGATTGAATCTTTCGTTATTCTTGTTTGAGGTCATGTTTGATTTGATGGCTTGGTATAATTTCTGATGTTATATGATATCGCAAGATATTTTCTTCAATCAGATATAAAAAAGGGTCTCCAACTGGCCGGGTCGGCCGGAGAAGTAAGGCCCATGGCCCATCCTGGGGCGGGCCACTGAGCCCGTTGATTGGTCAACGGGCTAACCGGGCCGGACCCTTGGTAAATCTAAGGCCATTGGGCCCTCAAGTTGGGCGGGCTTGGCGGGCGGGCCTACGGGCTTGAAATCCATAAGGGAAGGTGTTTGAATACCCCTTCCTTTAAAACTCAAAAGACATTTTAATTTTTACCCAAACCCGAAGGCCCGCTCGCCAAGCCTGTCTAGCTTGAGGGCTCACGGGCTGGGCCACGGGCCTTAGATTTACCAAGGGCCTGGCCCAGCCAACCCTCGACTGGTCAACGGGCTCAATGGCTCGCCCCAGGCTGGGCCATGGGCCTTACTCCTTCGGGCCTGTTAGCCCGGTCCGGCCCATTTGAGACCCTTAGTTGGCCCATCCAAAAAAATTTGTAGTATAATGAGACTAATAGGGGACATTAGTTTTAAGGAATATCCCGTCACAAAATTGCCCTCTTATCATATCAAAATCGGTATTATTACTAGTTTTGGAATAAATTACATTATATATCGAAAGAAAATAGATAGAAAAAAAAGGGAAAAGTAAAAGAAAATAGTAATAAGATTTAAATTCAATTAAATTGTTTTTATATTTTATTTTAAAATTATTTTATTTGTTTTAAATTTTTTTTATATAAAAGATTAAATAATTAAAAAAAACATAAATTTTTAATTAGTTTTAATTATATTTGGTCTTTCAATTTATAGAACAATCAAATGGAAGAAAATTATTTTTCTTACCAATTTTCGAAAACAAGTGAATGCAAGGTAAAAGGTGGAGTTTTGGGCTAGGAAAAAAATTCATTTTAATCATTTTTTCAATCTTATATTCAAAATAATCCTTTTGTTGCCACATAAAAAACCACGTTATTAGTTTCTTTTTAAAAAAGTTTAAATTGAAGTTTCATTTGACAAATAAGGCTTCTTTATACCCATAGTAAATATGAAAATCGTATTTATTAAATGAGACTTCAGTTCAAAAGTGAAGTCTCATTTGTTAAATGAGGTTTCGAAAAAAAAGTGATAATTTAAAATTTTAAAATAAATAATTAACATGGTTTGATATAAAAAGGAATATAAGTTTGAGAATATGGCTAAAATATTTTTATTTTTTTGTTTTTTATAGTAGGCTATTTTGGTCCAAAGCTCTAAACAGGTGGGTGTATAACTTTTTTACTTGCTTCTAAAATACGGAATATACAAGGAAAAAGGAATGAATGGTAGCTCCACTTCACATACTTGAGAATTTCCTTTGAGGATAACTTTAACCATTTAGTCCTCGTTATCTTATTACTCTACACGGTGGTGGTAGTTATTCTAAACGAGAATGGACACTATCAATGACTCGACTAAGGCGGTAGCTCTGCTCCATATGCTCGAGGAATTCATGCTTGAACTCCTCGAAATATCCATCGCTAATGCCATTAAGGTTTTGGCCAAGATTTACATTTGGCACTGGTGGCTCTCGCTCATGCGATGACGCTTGAAGTTGTTCTCATCTCGTTATTGCTTCTGGCTCATGTGGAAGTACCATCTTGATTTTTGTAAACCCTTGACCTAGATATGATTCACCATTGATTTCAGTGTCAAAAACATTTTCTTCCCAAATTCCCCCGGACTAGAACTATAGAAAAACCCTAGGTTGGAGAGGTTGCCCAATAAGAGATCTTTTATAAAAATTGTTATAAAAATATGAAAAGTGAGAGACAAAAATACCCTTTATCATTCACGCATCTTTATTTACATCATTTTCTTGATTTCTATCATTTGTTTTTTATATCAAACCGATGGAAATATTGTTTACGCATAAATAAATGTCAAATATTATTATTATAATTATAATTATCATTTTTTCACATTTTTGCATATGGGCAAGACACTTATATTAAATGTATAAGACATTTATGCTAAGTTTACAAGACTTGTATAAGTCTATATATTATGAATGTATTTAGGTGTTTTTATTTTTGCCTGTTTTTTTTATATATTTGGAAACCTTGTTTACAAGTACGCATAAATGTGAAATACAATATTTTTATATTTTCATATATGTACAAGACACTTGTATTAATTGTATAAGGTATTTGTATTAGTTGTACTTGTATAAAAATATGAAATGCCTTGTACATTTAATATAATTGTCCAAACATATGGAAAAAAAAAATTATATTTGACATTTACTTATGTATATAAATAAATTTTCTAATAATTTGGTATGGAAAACAAACAAAGAAAATGAAAGTCTAAAGTGTTACAATAAAAAACCATTTTTATTGTTCACTTTTACTATTCACTATTCATCCATAGATTCACTATTCATTCATAGAAAGTTACTATTTACAACCAAAGTAAAAAAATATACAGTACTTTGTCTATTGCTTTGTACAATTTAAAATTCATTTTTCAGTTATTTAATGAGGTTAACTCCTTAGTTGTAAGCACGCTAAAATTTACACTTAAATTTTTTCATAGCTTTCCTTCCATCTTAAGTTTTTTCTTCTTTTCTCTCTCTTTCATCATGTAAGCTTTCAAGTCAAAGCTTTCTTCAAAACTTTCTTTGTCCTTCCATTGTAAGATATTATGTTTCCTTGTTTCTCCTTATTATAAGTATGTTTTTCAAGTTATGTAAAATAAAGTTTGGTATTTCTTTTCTTTAAATTTCTTTATTAAATATCTTTGTGTATTTTCGATTTTTAATTTGATTTTAAGTTTTGGCATAATTTATATGCAATGAAAACATAAATTATGTCAAAACTCAAAATCAAATAAGAGAAATTGGAAATACACAAACATATTTAATAAAGAAATTTAAAGAAAAGGAACACCAAACTTTATTTTACATAACTTGAAAATTATATAACTTGAAAAACATATTTATAATAAGGAAAAATAGGGAAATGAAATATCTTACATGAAGGGCAAGGAAATCTTTGAAGAAAGTTTTGGCTTGAAGGCTTACATGATGAAAGAAAAGAAGGAGCTTAAGATGGAAGGAAAGCTTATGGAAAAATTTAAGTGTAAATTTTAGCGTGCTTACAACTAAGGAGCTGACCTCATTAAATAACTGAAAAATGAATCTTAAACAGTACAAAGCAGTAGACAAGGTATTGTATGCTTTTTGACTTTGGTTGTGAATAGTAACTTCCCGTGAATGAATAGTGAATATGTGGATGAATAGTGAATAGTAAAAGTGAACAGTAAGAATGACTTTTTATTGTAGCACTTTAGACTTTTCAGTAGGGAATCTTACTTTCGACTGAGTAATGATGGTTGAAAGGCTGTTTTTTGAACTGTAGTCTCACATGTTGGTAGACAAAAATGCATTCGGTGCTGAAACGGCTTAAAGCTTTGTCGGTGGAGTCATGAGGAGGCTTAAAGAAGAACATAATCTCTACAATGCTCTTCAAGTAACTTGACATCTTCAGTTGCAGACTTGGTTGGTAGAGGATCAATTCTCTTATTGTAGAAAATTTGGTGAAAATGATTTGCAACAATGAGATAACCCATGTTCTTTGGATATGCTTCAAAATCTCTACTGATAATCCTAGCTCTCCAATGTTTGATCTAATTAATTAGGGGCTCAGCACAAATATCACTAAATTCCAGAGGGCAAGACAACAGTGTTGGTCTTCTATTTTGATAGTGAAAAGAAATATTATGTTGTGTAGGTAGAAGACTGCCATCACATACCCATTCAGGCACCTTGCTGATGATGATGGCGTTAGCAAATTTCTTGTTCATCTTAAAACCTTGAACTAGTCCCAATGCCATTTTCTATTTCCAATGTGGTCGCTATTCTAAGCTTTCGCTTGAATTTGGATCTGAGCAAACGATTTGATGAACTAATAACCATGAATGCTCTATTAGGATGTTGGAAATATTGGAGGGCAATTCTGGGTTAGGATATTACTTTGTGATTCCGACTTCTGTTAAGGTTTCTCTTTTCAATAACAGTTTTTTGTAATTCTTTTCCTCCTCGCCTACTAAATCGCTCTAACTCTCTGCGCTCTTTTCCTACAAATTGTCAATTAGTTGGCAGTGTTGTTGAGTAGGAGTAAGCCCACGCCAGCCGGGGGCCAAAGAGCCTCCTTGATGATTTTTCAACGGTGGCGTACCTTTGTCCCTTTGACTGTAAATGTGGATATGCCGTCGAACAATAATTTGGCCACTCATTAGGTACTAAGCTTGATTTCTATGATCAATCCACAATTGATGAGCGGAGCGGCTTCGCATTTGCCATTAAATAAACAAAATTTGATTCTACCCCATAATTGTTTTCTAATTTAAGTGTCTGACTTTTTAAATTGACATAAAATAGGCTCAGTTAGTACTTTTTCAGATTGGGGGGATCAAACACGCCAGGTCGCCCATAGCCGCCACCCGCCACTGAGGCCATACACTATGCGCATTGAGCTCTCTGTTATGACAGGCAGCCTACCGGAAGTTATAGTATTTCCGGATCTCACGAGTATTTCAATCTTCTATTAATTTTTCTCTAAGAACGTCCAGCAATATATGTGGCCATGCCGGCCCCGCCATGGGTCCTAATGGAGGGATGGACCTATTATGTGAGGACGCGGGCGAACCTTTATTAGGAGACCTATATAGTCTCAAGTGTAGGGAGAGACAATTGTAATTTTGGTGGTCGTACTATAAATAATGTCTCAAATGGCCCTCCAAGATTTGAAACCAGTGCCCTTGGCAGCATTCTAGGCTTTTTTGACAGTAAATATGCTTATGCACAGCTATTGAAAAGATAAAAACATCAAGAAAGGCAAGCAAATTAATTTATATCTCTCATTTCCAACGAATATAATAAACATTCTATCAGCTGTATCACTATAATTATACTGAAGGAGGATTTAAGAGAGGAAGAATATAGGCTGATAATACTGCAATACAGAGGGCAAACGTACTTGAAAAAAGGATTTGTATAATTCCTAATTGCCTTGCCTACATACAATATTTAATGATCGAGATTGCCCTTGCTTCCACTAGAAACAAAATGTTCTTATTGTAATGAGAGTACCACAGGAACATAAGAGAAAGAAGTCTTTGACAGTATCTTGCAGAAAAGGTATCCCAGTTCTCTAGAATTATCAAGGGTTCTCATACACTGAGTAATAATAGGTAAAAGACGTAAGGAGCGACTGAAGAGGAAGAAACTCTAAGAGTTTTCGGTGGAAGTGAAAGTATACTTGGATGTGAAGATCTTAAGAGACAAATCCTAGTGAGAATTTCATGAATGGTGCAAATGAGAGTGGGGCTTGGGACAGAAGGTACTGAATGGGTACTACTAAATTTTTTATACATCTAAAGCTGGGCCTTTTTTCAAAGATCAAGAAACTAACACCATCATACCTTTGATTTAGCAAAAGAAACAAATTTTAGGACCGATTTCTCTTTCTCTATGTGGCCCTCAGAGAAACTGACATCTTCACTTCTAAACAATTTGTTCGCCTTCACTCTCATTCGGACTTCACACTTCCTTTAATGTAGACATTACAATTTCATTTTTTCTGTCCAGGCAACGGCGAGTGGGGCCATCGCAGTGGGGACTTGTTTGCTAAAATATCCTCGTGTAACGTCTGTAGGGGCTCAAATTTCTTTTCCATGTGGCGATACGAGATGTAGGAAATAGACGGGCGGCTTAATCGAAGCGGTACACTTTATAGGCATGACTCTAATGCCTGTAAAATTAGCCTCTGTCTGAAAGGTAAAGCGTTAACACACCTGAATTTTCGGATGCGTGGTGCCTAACCGTCTGCAACCTATATCGATCCCAAAGTCATGTGTTCAGGCACTTTCCTACAGATATTCACAAGAGAACCCTTTGTTGAGATATGAAATCCATCCCAAGATGGGTTAGATCTTGAGTCAATAAAGTGGAATTGTGAGGAACTGACATCCTCCACACACAAGTACCAAATGACCAAAAGGCTGAACATGAACTTCTGTCTCCTTACGCTTTGAAGCCCACCGTAGTACGTAAAATATGAGATAGAATGCGCAGGCCTTTAATGGCAGGCTTAGGAGTTTCTTGAAGTAGAGAGAGAAGTTATCTTTGTAAAACTGGGTTTTTACGTGTGAAAACCACGCAAACGTTCATGACAATAGTTCATAAAGAGTATACAGTTAATGAGATGAAGAGCGTATTGCCAAAGAAATCCAGTAAATCTCACATTAAAAAAGCTGAAATGGAAATTATTTTCTTAAAGAGTACGAAAGAATCTCATCAATGAAGCATGCAGTTATCTTGAGATGATTGATGGGTTTATGTCACTCTTAAGTAGCTTGTTTTCATCCTTGTCTCTATTATTGAAGTAGGCGCATGTGATCTCTCTGTAATCCTGTATTATCTCTCCTAATTCAACCCGAGTTAAGAAATCGTGGATATGGAGTAAATTTCTACCTTAATATTCACACCTTCTATATGATAATCAAATCATTCTACCGCGTCGACAACATCTTACAGACATAGTCTTCATTCCTTCAATCAATCAATCTTAGAAGCTATATTCTTAACATCCTATGTTGATAAAAGCTTGATAGTTCGTAAATGATTTATAGCTAAAGTCAAGCATGTTTTCCATTTCAATCGACACTCTTAATATACAGTAGCTAACTGGGCGGTTGCTATTCTAAAAGATTATCAATCGTAATAATATACATAATAACTCATAGAAAAGATATTACTATAAATTCTTTGTCTATACCACCATTAAACTAAGAAATTGCCATAGCTGAGTGTGTATATTTGAGTTTAGAGACAGTATTCAGGTTCCTAAACAGTATAAATCTAATTAACTTCTCTGGTTACTCGAATCTTTGTTGCATATATGACAGGGACGATGAGGCATTTCGCACCATTAATTGACCTATGTCCTAAGGTGTTAAGTCTCGACAATCTTAAAGCCTTCTGGATTAGGCTACGTGCAATAAATAACAGCTCCAATGGGGGTGAAGAGAAGATGTAGAGTCTGTTGACTCTGAAATTGCGGTTAAACAATCTTGGTGTGTTCTCGATATTCCAGATGTGACGAGCTTTCCGATTGGCTCTATAAGATCTTGATGTCATAATGGTGCACAAGCTCGCTCAAATTAGTCGTAATGGGAATATCAAATACGATCAATGATAACAAACTTCTAAAGCTTAGTAATTCATAATGTGTTATGACATAGTTAGGATTATGCCAAAAAATAGGTAATGCATATATTCGTTGTATGCGATTAAGACATAAGAGCTTATAGAAATGTAACAAGACAAAATCCCATTACTGTATCTTACACAAAAAATAAAGTAGCATTGAAGCATTATACTTTCATCGTAAACGCTGTTATTTCTGTCCAGAAACTAGACAACTTATTAACATGGTTTAAGTAGTGGTTAAAAGTAGGATGAGTATCAATTGAACGTATTTGTACAAACAAACATAAGGAGCTAATTTTTTGAATTCCAAAAAGAGAGAACGTGACAGAGCAACATGACACATTCAACCCCATGCTGTGAATTGATTGCCTCTTTGGAGTTGTAATTTTCCCGAAAGCATGTTTTTAGAAAAATTTTGAGTTTTCCCTTCCATCTGCTTAAGTATCGCAACTATTGAGTACTCCACAGTTTTAATGAAATTCTTTAACCAGCTTTTCTGAAACTAATTCAATCGTAATTTGTCTTACAGTTGGACGAGGTTTAATTGGTATTACCAAACATATCTCTTAATACTTATACAATAAACATTGAACAAATTGTAAAGAATTCAACAACATTGGCAGAACATCGATAATCAAGTTTATTCAGAAAAATTATGTTAAAAGTAATGTTGAAAGCTTGTCAAATGGCACTAAGATTTAACGCAAGTTTAACATAGACATAGTAGAAAGGAAGAAGAATCATGAAGAGATTGAAAGAGAATGACCAATTGTGATTATAAAATTAATGTAATATGAATTAATAAAATATTAATACTTAAAACCATGCAGCATAAATTTCTATGTCTAATGATAATCCTCAGATTGACATGTAAAACGCCTAGACTCTCCATTCACAACTTAGGTAGAATTAAAGCGAAAATTCTTATGCAAAACTGTGATGGGTGGCTGAAAAAGGAATAGTGGTTCAGAATTCTGACCCACAATTAAATCATCCTAAGATTGAGATACGAGTATATACCTTCACCTTTAAACGCGCAATTAGCTTAGACTTCACAGCTGACCGCACCAAACTCTCATAGTTGATCAGAGCACCAAATATTTAAATTAAGAAACTCGAGATTATACTTGTATAACCAAAATGTAAGAGTATGTTAAAAGAAACACATTAATTAAAGTGTTAAATATCTCCTTGCATAGACACAGTATACATAAACTCAAAACATCCTTTTTAATAGAAAGTGTAATTGGGATAATTATGGAAAAATTGCTTATAACACTTTCCTAAATGCATTTTGGCCACAAGAAACAACATAGTTGAGTTACCTTATGAGCTCCAGATGTTTCCATTATAAATTAGAATACGTTCCACCAAAGCAAAACTCTATCCAATCCAATAAGGAATTGTAAAACTATTTGTAAAAAATGAGACATCCAACAGATCTTCTTACAAAGAAGTTGATAATGAGATCAAATCCCCTAGAGTGTTTACAAGTTGCGAATACCTTCTATCCTATCAGGATTAGAACAACTGACAATTTAGGGGAAATGAGGTACACTCTAACTCAGTCTCACAATAAAGCCTCTTTTCATTATGATGGAGGTCAGGAACTTATCCATGCAATGATAATGAATATACCCATCAATTCAAGGTTACACGTCTCATAAAATCTAAGTTTATCACTAAGTTTGTATGCAATCAAGACTTTTAAGGTAGATCCAGATTGCTAGAAAATGTACAGTATACAAGGATGACAACTGCCTTGTGTAACCTGGACATTAAGAGAACATAATCCTCCTTCTGGTCTGAAGATCACCCCGTACATTTCAGAATATGAATTGAATGAAATTCTAGCAGTTCATCGATTTCAGTTCAACTCTATTTCCATTGTCTGACATAGTTTTGAATGTACTATTTATGTCAAAAGTGGTCAAGTCGAGAGTCTATGGGGACCCTCCATTTTAGCTAATCAGTATATATATATATAGAGTTCATAATTTAGAAAAATTTTTGTACATGTCATACAAAGTTGTTTTATTAAATTCAAAAAAATAAAAATAAAAAAACTAACAAATTTTATTATTAATAAAACAAATGTACAGATACACATGGTGCTATAATCTTAATGATTCAGATTGAAAATTCAAAATCTACCAATCCTTAAAGCTAATTAATATAATTGAATCAATTAAATTAATTATAAACATGATCTAATAGCAATTGTTATTTATTAAATTTCAAAAAATTAAAAAAGGCCGGATCTGTTTACAAATAAAAAATATTTAGCAAAAGTAATTGAATGAGTTTTCAACAGATATGAGATATGTAGATCATATGAAATCTTTATTCCCCTAGATTAAATTTGAAATAATATTACAAAATAAAAAATAGAGTATTGGATTGGGCTGGGAAGCTTCACGGAGCCTTCAAAGATCATTTAAATATAATTTTACATACATTATAGTTAATTATAAAAGATTTTAATAGGTTTTAATCACCAATACTTTCTAAAAAAAATCTGATTAAATACCCTTAACAATAATTTTGATCAAATTTTTAAATAAAATCCCAATATTAATTTATTATTTGATTACTATATGTTTGATCTTCTAAAATTTTAATACTAATTATCAGAACCACATTTAATTCGTGTCAACTTGTGTAAAAAGCATGTGTTAAAACGTTATCTCCCTTTTTACCAACAAAAATACTGCTTAATAAATAAGGAATATGTGTGGGGTCATTACTATATGGTTTGAGTTTCCTGCGATTAATCCTACGGCCAGATCCCTCCCACTGAATTTTATTACTTCTCTAACTTGTTCACAACTTCCATGTTCTACGGAAGTGGAAACCCTTTACAAAATAATTTGCAAGTCATCAACCCTTAAGCAGTAATTCTTGCGGACTCCACCTTTTTTGTAAATCATTTAATTTTTCAATAGTTTGATTCTTCCAATTTTTAATAAATCGCAATATCTATTCCATCACTTCTTATTAAAATATACTAAAAATAATTTTATAATACTGTTATAGCCACTAAAATAAAGTAAATAAGATTGTTAAAATAAATAGAAATAAGTGGAATAAAAGAATCCCTATTAAAAAGTCCTAAATTCTAATTACAAAAATCCTTATATTTTCAATGGGGATAATTTGGCATTTGTCGCTAAAATAATTTAAACCCCTTTGAGACTATATTATGTTAACGTTAAAAATACATAAAGGCAAGGAAAAGAAATAATCTGCTTAGACAAAGACCAAAGGTAATAATTTCCAACATGGTACATAATGGGGAGGGGAAAAAAAGAGCACATATCTAAGGACAGGAACCAGAGTTAATAGCACCTATTTCTTCCCATTAAAAATATAGCAGCAATATTTATTATGAAATAAATATTAATAGGAGGATAATCATCAACATGTTTTTTTCATTAATAAAAGTAACGTCTTTTCCTATTAAGTATAATAAGATATTTTATCTCTTTCTAATTATCTCAAACAAGATGTTGGTTTAAAATAAATGTATTTTTTTATCAACAATAATGAAACTCTCACTATATTTCATCTACAAGACCCTAAAGTTTGTTCATGATATACAAAAATCTAACCCTTAACCAAAAAAAAATACAACATGAGATTGAAAATGCATAAATTTGTTAAATGCGAATAACCTAAAATTGCAAAGTAACAAAGAGCATTGAAACTATTTGAAGAGTTCATGCCCCAACCTATAGGAAGTGAAATAACGGAGGAGAATTTGATTAACAGGAACCACGACAAATCTTCAAATCCGAGTCATTCATCTCTTACACTCTCAATCTTTCTCTTCATACGATTTCATCGCTGAGCTTCTCAATAGCAGTCAACACCTTTCACTCCACCACCATCACGTGACCAAAACAAAACTCGCCAGTGACGACCGTCAAGCGGATAACTTACCCTCTCGGGCACACGAAGATTCTCTATGGATGAAATGCATCTTCTAAAGTCCAGTAATGTGTCGAACCATGTCTTCAATATCAGAGTATCACGAATGAAAACTTGATCTCTATCTTTAACCTCATGACTTTTCTTTTGGAGGAGTAAGGGGACACCTAGAGATGTGATACAATTGTGCCGTAGAGATAAAAATAATGTTTTGAACCCTAATTTTTTTGTGTCTGTCTTCTTCATTTTGGAAAATCTAATAACGACTCGGATTTTTAGTATAAACGGAAAATTTGAATGCGACTCCTTGTAATAATGATGTTCGGATGTTTACCTACTTGGTGTACTTGTTATTTTATAATTAATTCAATTATGAATGCTTCATATCATTCTGGTTTTAAATATATATTGAAACATAATTTTAATTTTTCGTAATTGCCTTACTAACATTTCAATGTGTGAGGAATGGCTCTAGAAATTTAACACGGGTCATAAATGATCTTATTATGAATATTATGGTTTGAGAGTTGTGGTCCAAATCTTATTGATGATGATATAATCTTAGATATAAGAAACAGACCAACAGCACTGTTGAAAGTTAGCAATGGATTAAGGTGCGGTTGGGGTGTTTACGTTTTCCGTTGTGCGTGTTTTGGAGGAGAAACAAAGAACTTGAATTCTTTAGGATCTCCTCTTGGTGTATGCTGAAGACTGATGAAATTTGGTGCTTGTACTCAGAGAATGAATGTTTCATTTCATCCTTTTGTTTCGTATTAAGTTTCCAAGAAATAGAAGAAATCTATATTTAAACTAACCATTAATACTCCATTTTGTCATTAGGCTAATTGATAGCTGGGCTTTTTTTGGTTGTGTAATTTCTAGTCCAAAATGGAATTGAAAAATCTAGTTAATTAAATATTTGGGTAATTATGAGGTGGTTTTTCTGTATCATTTGACTTTCACGACCTTTACCACCTTGAGTCTTTGGGTCTATTATAGTTGCTCAGTAATACTTGTCAAACCGTGAATCTAAACGTGCTAGCTATACACATAAGCACGATCTCCCATTGGAACTACCCCTTGTATTTAATTAACGGGCTAAGATACTCTGAATTCTGATACAAAATACGAAAGGGACACAGGTACGAAATGAAGAGAGATATAGCATCAGAATATTGTTTGTATCTTAGCATGGTGTATTAAGAACTTGCCTGTAGTATTAAGAATTGGTCTGGAGCATTTAGTTATATATGAGCTATGTGCTTCTAAAGAATCCCTGCAGTCCTCCTAATGTGAGTTCTATTTAACTATCTGCATAGAGTTGGCTTCAGATGAAAGCTTTTTTAGATTTCTGGCCTTTCCCTTTGCCGGAACTCCAGGCCTTGAAGAACAGCAGAATAAAAGTTAAGAAGCGGAAGGGGGAGCATTCATAACTGGTTTCGCCATCACATCCTACTGGTCAAATTTCAAAGAAGCTCCAAAAGCCTATAAACATTCTCACGCCTTGAATGAAGGAAATAACCACTTGCTAGATTCCTGGCAACTCCACAATGAATGGTACCGATATATCATTGACTACAGGATGTCACAAAGAGGGTGTACACTTTGTAGAGTTACAATTTCTGTAAACCTAGAAAACACAACTGTATGTTGTCAAGTCTTATAATATTACCCTCTACTGCAGAATCAACATCCACAATATCACATAGTACCACTTCGGCACGATTAGTTAGAGCTCAAAAAAGGCATGCAATGCAGCTCAACTATGAGGTTGTTAGGGTCGTCAGATAAGATACATAGCATCCAACATATTATCAACTGATTACAGACTTATAGCTGGATAACGTTAAAACTAGGAAGCAACATATCGTAACGATACTGCAACAGTGACGGTGCTGCAGAGAAATAGAAAACACCATAGGACAATATTACAAAGGATTCGCCTGTATTGAAAAGTGATAGACCAGTCGCAGTTTTATTCACCAGATATTTACGTGAGTTTTATTTTAGAGATTATAACTGATCCTATTAAACATTTATTCCTCTACTTCTTAGCATTATCCATAATTGCCTCTATAGCGTAGATGGGATCACTTGCAAAGTTAGACCAATTTCACTTAATGAAATGGTTAGTTTGTGCAGCATGTATATTTAGAGATGTAAGTTCAATATGACGAAGGGCCACCATCTCCAAACAAGAAGAATATTGTACATTTGGAAAAAGCACTGTCAATCACTAATCCACCAGTAACAGTAGCACTCCAAAGAAAAGATTCTCCGAACCAACAATGTGTCATCAATATCAGAAAACAAAGTGATTAATACTTAAGAATAAATTTATGTGATACCAGTGTATAATCTTGACTTATCGTAAAACTGTTATTTATGAACTTGTTGTTGCTTTTACCATAAACTGATTTTGACATTCAGTCTTATTCATAAATTGTCAGTAAAATGTTCTTCTATTACATAAATGAATTATTATAATATTGTGGGATAATCATTATACTTATCTATGACATATCCACATGGCCTTATCTTTCATAACAGAATCTCTAACATGTGGTTATTTTCCTTATTTCTGCTAATACGTATTTAGTTAGAATGGGTCAAAGTCGATTTGTGAGTATGAGTATTCATCTTTAGGCCATTTGAGGGGAATCACCGATCAGAAGCCACATCAAATATCCTCCTCAATTCATAGCTCCAAAAGCAGAGGCAACCAAACCCCTGAGCCCTAGGTTTGCTGATGAATCCAGAAAGAAATAAATATATGAAGAATGCTGAGAGATCTATGTCCAAGCCTATAACGTTCTGTAAATCTTGTGCTGACCGTTTGCTGTTGAACTGAACCCACCAACTATGCTGAGACATAGGTAGTGAATCGCGACCTGACCTGTGAAAGATAGAAAAGCGGCAACAGGGAAAGTGAGACAAGGCACAGAAGCTTCCAAGTCATGAATGATAATCGACAGGAGAAGGGTTTCTTGGGGAAAGTCTCGAGTAATATACAAGCTGAAGGGCTTGGTGATATGGTGTGTTGAAATCCGGGTGAAACAGGTGGTCATATATAAGTGGGAGCTAGGTAGTGAAGAACCGCCAGTGCCTAGGTATCAGTTTATAAGAGACAGTCCACATCATGTAACCGCATGCGCATGATCGCAACTTTAGAGTATTCAGTTAGGGCCCAGCCGAGGTATACTCCGAATTTGCTCAAAAGTTGACTAAGAAGTGGATCAAATATATAAGCATCTCAAAGGTGTGTAGAAGGCAAGTAGACCCCTTAAATGGCTGAACTTCCACAAAAAAAAAATTAATATCGATCTTTCCTGTCCAATTTGCTCCTATCCACGAGCATTAAACAGATATAGAAAATAAACCTTATGGTTTTTTCTCAATAAAATATGCTTTTGTGGGTTTCATCCCCCGGAAAATTTAAGGAAAGAAAAAAATGCAAAAGGAAAATGATTTTTCAATTTTGGTTGTTATATGAAATATAAAAAAAAATCCAAATATAAATAAGTTTGTTATTAAAACTTAGTAAAATATACATTAATTATTTAATCTTATACATTAAAGGATGTTAAAATATAATTAAAAGTAATGTAAGTGAACAAAAAAACCATAATTGCTCAACTTTCTTAGATCTATTTTTTTATCTTTTTCGTCATTTTAATTATTTGTCCTTCTACTCTTGCCGTTTCGGAATATTTTATTTCTTTCTCCTTTACATTTCCTCAAATTTTTAATGCTGGTTCATCTAAACATAGCAGAATAAAAATTTTTATATCTTTTTTTTTACCTATTTATTTTTTATCTTAACCACGAGTATTCACACTTTCCTTCCAATAATTCTTTTCTTTACTGTCATATTTTGTATTAAACCAAACATGATACAACTAAAGTGGTCTAATTATTGTTATATGTAGATTTTATTTGAGGGTATACAAAAACTATATATAGATTTAATGACAATACATATATTTTATATAACCTTAATTTATTAATTTTAATAATTTTTTTACAAGTCAAGAATTTTGAAAGTACTCATCATAATGTAATTTTTTAGTATGCTTATCATTAAATAACTAATACGGATTATAAATATCATTAGAAAGATTTAATAGATAGTTGCCTTATGGACAGAATTGTATACTAGATATAAAGTACACTGCATCAAAAAATTTTAGAAAATCACTTACTCGAACGCATAATAGAACTTACGAATCCAACCGCAAACAGACGCAAGAACACATGGGTTATGTCATCATTATCTTTAATTCGATATTATTTGAGAGAAGAAAGAGGAGATGACCTCCAATCTCAGCTCTCCATTGACAGGAAAACAGAAGTCAGTCAACGGTAAAGAAGATTATGGTTAGTAATGAGAATATTAAAGAATCGAATAGTGAACAAAAATAGGACATTTGTGCCATAGGAAGAAAAAAATCACATTTACAAATGATATATTAAGCTTTTATTCTAGTATTCAAGCAGTCATTTCAAAGTGGACAAAAAGATTGAAAAGAGACATGTAGATACCCAGAAATTAAAGAAGCATAATGAGAAATAATACTCCCAAGTTTAAGGGAGTGGCTCAAGCCCGTACAATTGCGCGTAATTACAACATTCAACGTGCCAAATCACAAATTAGGCTGAAAAAGACAACAGCCCAGTTGTCCCTTATAATTCAATTGTCAATGTCATTAAACAGATGAACATTATAGGAGGTTGAAAAAGTCAAAAAAAAAACCCCACCTATAAAATCGATCTTATCATCACTACCAAAGCAAAAATAAATTGGATATTGTCATATTTTTAAGCCTTTAACAGACACCCAAATCAAAGGATCCGCCCATATAGATCCCATTCCTGCCTCTCATTTAATTGATGATGTTTTCCTATATAATAAGTGTTTATGCTTGAGTATGGACGGCTTAGCAGATGCAAAGATAATCAAAAATGAATCGCGTAGAAAATCTAAGAGTATTTTTAAACACGCGCCATAATCTAATTAAGGTGTTGGGTGGATGTAACAACCTACTATTGTACGGACCATAGACAATAGTCTTGGCCCCATGCTCTGCGTGTCCATACAACTTTCCAAGATCCAAATTTTTGCTCGACTGCAACTTGCAGAGTAAAAGGGATACAAACCATATCTGTGGTGGCAACGCAAATCGAACACTCTTGATTACGTTACCCACCCCATACATAGAGTAAGAACAGAGAAGAATGTACCTCCATTGGTATTATACATCTCGGTCAAGTGACATTCTTTGGATTAATATATTTTGAAATAAAGCTTAAAAAAGCTATATAAGTAAGAGCACTTGAAAATTTGGGTAATAAAAAAGCAAGATAAATAGAATATTACTAATAATAAGAAAAAATTCTATTTGGGAAAACATACCGAAGAAGTGGGCTGCTGGGTTGATGAGAGAGATTATCTGGTTCATCAAAATTCTAACACCTAAGAAAGGAGAAAGGCATTCACACACTTTGTGATGATTACCCATAAAAAATGTGAGCAGAGATGGTATCTTGATTCTATTGAAAGCATTATTGCCTGTTGATTGCTCCAATCATAAACAAATCGTGCCATTATCGACACAAGACATGGACCACAGTTAAGCATTAAAAGTTGATAACAGGTTCACATATCAAACAATACCGCTCTGTTCCCAATAAGTATCGTGTTTATGCTACTGATACTATTAATATCGAGTAATCTTAAAAAGTTAAGATTTAACGCAACAAGCTTTTGGGTCCAGATGCTGCGTGAGGTTGGTATGTCCACGATTAATCAAACAATAAATTGGTGTATGATAATTAATTTTTGAATACTACAAAACACAGCTACGGAGTAAATAAAAGCATAAATTTAAATTTGAACCTCTAGAAAACTCATCCCTTTGTAAATCTTCTCGATGTACTTCTTTAATAGAGTAGTCTAGTGCTTCCACAAAGAGTTAACTTTACATGTTTAGAAAATGCAATTGAATCAAACTCATAACCCTACATTAAACACATCACCTTGATTTGTTTCCTATAACCACTTTAACAAAAAAATTCCACGATATGTCTTATTATGACATAGACATATGATACTATGAATATGTAAATGCAGCAAACAGAAAGATCTCATAATACGTAGCTCGATATTGTTGCTATTGGTTAATCAGGCTAACCGAACAAATTTTAGATTCATCCGACTATTCACAAGTTCCAGTTCTGAGGAAGACCTATGATGCTAACTGTATGACAACGACTTAAGCAGGAATGCCTTGGTCCGATCTCTTGTTGAACACATATATTTTAATCCTTTTCAAAATTCTTCTAACAACTCTAGTGAGGTAAATCTCGGTGAGTAGAAATAGAATATGTAGAAAGACATCAAGACAGACCTCACGTAAGATAAGAGGAAGTAATGAGGAAAACAATAATTCTTATGTCCATCCTTCTAAGATGCACCTTATATATTTCAAATGATGCTTAATGATATTGCGGGGTAAAACGCCTCTTCGGGCAAAAACACTCCATTTTCCTTCTGCTTAGATCGCAACTGTTTCTTTTTATTAGATCCATATTAAAAATTCTTCTCAACAAAATAAATCAAACGAAAATTTATGCCCTCGAATTATTATTTCGCAATAGACTCTTCCATGAAAGAAGACCTATTCAGAATTTTATTTCCAACTGTTTCTGAACTAAATCCCTCCCGTGAAGCACGCCGCCTTCTGACCAAGAGAAATTCCACTGAATACTGTAAGTGAGCAGATTGGCCTTGAATAAACCATGTAGGACTAATAAAATCAAGACAGACCATCTGACACACCTGCGAGCGAATACTACCGAGAGAAGCTTGTGGCGCCCAAAAGCTGTAATTCCAGAAACTTGTGGAGCGGACCCTATCTTTGAATTTAAGAAGTGAAAAGAAAAAAAGCAAAATCTTCCTCACTCGAGCTGCCTAATACAGATTTTCGAGAACAATAACCCAATACCATCTTAACCCGAACCTATGATTTGTGTCTCGGGGTTAGCGAGATGTATATCCATCTATAGATTGAATACATGATTTCGCACCAATGGATCCAGGGTGACCCTACAGTTTAAGGTCAAACTATGAATAAAGACCTGTAACGATGGTCCCACTGATTCTTCATAAGTGTTGAGCACTCATTGTTACATATTGCTCCACATGGTCCATCCCACTTGAAAATACTGTGCATAGTAGTAAACAAAGACTCTTTAGAATAGCTGGGCATTAGGCTTGTGAAAGAGGCTGAAGCCCTTGCCATGCCCTTCCAATTTAACCCTCTAAACGTGACTCTAAGAGACCTAACCTAAATTACGATTGTGCTTTCTATTACGCCATACTTTAGGGATGAATAATTCCCGACAAAGTATTCCGTGAGAGCATCCATATAAATATATCTAAGCCATTACTATCGGTGCTAAAAAATTTATAACTTCACACACTATATTTAGCGCGAAGCGTATGATCGTTGGACGCGCACATTTAGGACTCAATAAGGCAACATTTAAGGAATGATTAGCAAATGAGTCGTATGTTACATAATGCCAAAGAGAGATCTAACGGTTTTCAGAGGTTTAGAAGAATCTTCTAGATTATACTAATTATTAGTCCGAAAAAATCTGATCATAATCTAAAAATCGTTTACAGACGATCGTTCAATTTAACCGCATATCCCTATAATTCAAAATTCAAAATCACATAAATATAAACGCAAATTTTGGAACTCTATAGAAGCAAAACATTAGGGAGATTCATGAGAGTGAGGAGCGACACTTGCGGATAGAGGAGACTCTAACGGAAGAGAAGATTTTGTCACTCAAGGAAAATCACACTGTCCCGCGCAAAAGGGCTTGAGAGGGTGAGAAGAAAAAGCAGAGATTAAATAATATTGAGTAATCTTGAATGACGTTAGGTGAAATGTTAAGGTTGGGCGAGTGGTAACAGTTGCGATCTTGAAAACAACTTTTTAATGACTGAGTGTATTTAGTATATTAAGTGTGACGCCGAGTGTAAAGGATCTGGTGGAGGAATGGGAGATAGGGTATGATTAAAAATTGAATTTATACTAAGATAGGTATTTAAAAGAAAGAGAGGAGCTAGTTTATGGATATGTTGGAGTCAAAGGCCTCTTTATGCCATATCTGCATGGATTTGCCAAGTAAATCAAATTGTACCTATGTTTTATAAAATAAAATAATAACTAAAGGTGTACTAATTAAGAAACCCAATCTTGTTTCTTAGTAGATTCATTAGAAACAATATCGTTTTGTTGTAACGTACAGAGCAATTCGTCAAAGTTGACGCATTTATTTATTATAAATTCTTCTTAGTATATCCTTCCCAATTAATTTACAATCAATTCCACTACTTTTATGTTGGATGTTTAACTGATGACAAGTCTTGATTTGCTCTAAAAGATTAGATTTTCACTTGATACAATGGGACCACAGTGTGATGAGAGAGAAAAATAGTGACAAATTGAAATCAATGAATTTTATTATATATAAATAAAAGTTTAAATATTTTTACTAATTTCATTTTTTACATCTTTAACATTTACTTTTTCTAGAACATTTCATTGGTTATAATTTATCTCAAAAATTATCCGTCACCACAAAGATAAATCTGAAGTTAATCCTTTTAAGAACAAGATTATAAAATCAAGTAAACAATCAAGATCTCAAATTCTATTCCTTCCTAACACAAATTATATATAAAAAATCCACCTTTAAAGCTCACTACCGAATTCAAAAAATGAAAAGATCACACTTGACATAGATTATCACAATTATTAATTATACAATCATTTTGATAAAGCTATGCTCTCACTGTATGGAGAAAAAAAATACCATTTACTACTCTTAGTAAATCTTCTACTTCTACCTTTTAACTTAGTCTCACTTATAATGTTTTGTACAAGTGAAAAAGGAGGTAGCTCCCAACTTAGGAATGAGTGGAGAAAAGGGTCGAAGTAGAATACAAATATTTTGATATCTTTAATACAAGTGTACATTCCATTCATGAAAATAAAGATTCACAAATGAACCCTTCTATTTTAAATATATCAATCTCGACTTTTCAAATTAATCCATATGAGATATTCATGGTATATTAAATCATAAAGAAACTAATACAAAAGTAATATGATAAAATGAAATACATACTGAGGTCTCAATGTAGAATCCCTGGTTGTAAGTAATCAATTTTGATAAGGTCATGACCATGTGTGGGCTTCCTTCACGTAAGTTCCTCCCCCAACCAAAAACTCTTGGCTGTCAGAGGTAAGCAAACTAAAAACAATGATCCACATCTTCAATGTACATACATCTCATAAATAACCAAAAATAAATATGTCTAAAGCATAATAGGAAAGTAAAAGATTATAATGTGTCCTGTTAATTATCATAAATTATTTTTCTGATGAGCCATAAATACGAAATATCGATAATTATTTTTTTTTTTATTTAGATCAGGCCAAGTCAATCAGGAGAGATTTTAGACGGTATAACAAACACTAAAAGCACAAAGAACGCGGTGCTATGATCATACCAGAACATACTGTATAATACATGATGAGAATAACTTTCGAATTTAGTAGAAAACATAACATCTAGTGCCTGAACAATCTACAGCCCTAGATGGAGCAATATATAAAAGCGCTTGAGAGGAGTCAAAAGATATCCCCACTAAATATGCTACTAAATGCAAAATATAGTTGGAATTTTGTTAAACATTTTTATAAAATTGTGGAAAGAGACAACCTTATGAAACAATCACAGGTAAATTCATAGAATGCAGTAGCCAACTAACATGGTCCGAAGAATCGTAATACTCATACAACGCGAGCAGAATAATTGATAACCTGTTTTTGCAAGTATGGGACCTAGTCTTGGTTATAGTAATAGTGCCCAATCCGTGCACAATATGTCGTTGAAACCTCTGCTAAGGATTTTGAATTCTTGCATAAATTGTATTATACTGATCATATCTTTCTTATCAATATATATATAGCAGCACAATGCATCCAATCAAACGCTATGGTGATACATAAGGATAAGAATCTCCAGAGAAAGTCTTATTATCTGTCAAAAACACCACTGAGAAAAGAGTATCACCTTTCAAATGGAAAATGCCTAGAATTGGAAATTATTTTTCAAAAGTGACCATAAATGTGGCTACAGGCACGTATAAGATAGGGTATTTTAGTATAAGAGAGTAAAAGGGATCCAAAATTAGTCCTTAATATACTTTTCTATTACTTTAATCAAATTTGGCCGTAAATAAAAAACGAGCCAACGCATTGTATGTATACTTAAGTTAAATGAGAAGCACTCGAACACAATATCCAGACAATGGCAGCCTATGCTAACCACATCCCCTCTTAAAATACTCATAACGGAAAACACAGATCGTTTTAGGTCCGCAGGAAACCTAGATCTAAGTCACCTAGATTCGGTCCTTCACCAACAAAAGTGATCATAATACCGTTAACTCACTTATGCACTTTAACGCCCATCGAAAAAACATTTAAATACGCACATGATATAATATTCAATTTCGGATATGTTAAGGGAGAAATGCATCAATATAAAAACTAGTAAGCATATTAAGCAATTTACATGGAACTATCACGAAAATGCAAACACTAACGATCTATGAGTTATATGATTAACTTCATATAGTTATAAAGGCCACAATAATTCTAACACTTTTTTTCTACAACTGACTTATTCATACATAAGATCTTTCGTAACTTATCTATAATGAACATTACCTTACATTATTACTAATATAAACAAAGCTGTTGACACGACAGCCATCATGCTATAGCTATTAGAGTTGAAGTTAGTAACATTCGTAACAATTCACCAATACTAGAGGTAGATGGATTTGTATCTAACTCAGTATTCTACTTTATTAAGTAATGCATTTTGAACAATACATACAAAAAAATAAATAATAGATTAATTTTTTACTTCTTATTTAACATTGAATTCATTATAAAAACCGATAATAAGAGAACAAGGCTAGAATGACAGCGGAGTAGTGAGAATGTTATCATACCTTATAAATATACAAAGTCTAAGGTTTCCTGTTAATTTTACGAACATACTCGTAATACATCAATTAGAAAACAGCACATCCTCACATTAGTATATTCTCCTTCTTGAACTTACCCATTATTAACAACTTCCTCTGAGAGATGAATAGTTGTATGTATTTTGATAACACTTAAGCCAATCTCCATGAATTCTTCCTTAGTTATTTCATTATAGTGAAAATACGAAGATCATACTATATTATCAATTATTCCTCGAAATATACTCTTGAAGTGCAAGCATCGGAGGGCAGCGATAAAAAAATCTCACAGTATTATCCATCTCACCAAATTACAATAAACGAGATCGTGAAATTGATATCCACGAAAAAACAGACCCGGAATCATAGACAATAAGCAGTTGTGCAAATAAACAAAAACAATTGAAGAGCTCTAAATCAATATTTTTTATGATAAAATATGTTGGAAACATAAAAATAAATAAAACATTAAGAATGAAGTATAATAAACCAATCCAATATTAAATCAAAGAAAAAATAACTGTTAACATAATAAAAGAATAAAAAAAATAAGTCGATAAAGATTGAGAACTTTGATAATATCGGCACAACCATCCATACCTAACATACTTTATTTATAAAATCAATTTTGAATAAGAAAAAAATAAATACTAACCAGCGAAACCGCGAGCCCACAATAAGATGAAATATCCTTCTGTGCACTTAGCAGAAGATGAATAGTAAAAAAATTGCTAATTGTACCTGTGGCTAAGGTGTCGTTAAGCGTGGAACACTTTTACAAAGATTTGTCAACCAGGAAAACGAGAAAAAAAAATATGTTTTTTAAAAAATAGAAATTGAAAAACCCACGATCTCGTAAACACTATGAGAGAGAAAATTGTACGGGAATAGAGGTTTTGAGAAGCCCCTATTATAAAAGCAGAGGCTCGCCAGCACACAAGGAATGGTTTATTAGTATGTACAAGTATTGTGCATAAAGAGACCCTTCTTGATAATGACAAATCACATCCATAAGAAGAAGAAGGAACATAATTCATTAGTAATTATTACTAACAATAAGAGCGACTACACACACTGATCAGAATCAACTCAGACATTACCGTTAAATCTTGTATTCGGAGAATAACAGCACTGAATAGAACAAGAGCAACATGTCGAAGCCTTGATCTCAGTGATGAGCGGCAAACCATTAAAGAGAATAAGACAATGTTTGTTTCAATGGAATCAGAGAAACCAATGATATTCATTTAGATGTATCTAAGAAAAAGAATATAGATATACAACATGCCACTAAGGATAGTTCGAAGTCTTTACACAAGAACCCAGTCCAACTTAGATCTTTCTCCTTTTGTGATTGAATCCATTATGCAATTCTGTGGGCTCTCGTATGGATTTTGATGCATGGGTCAGTTATCTGATTGATCACTCTGCTACTGAGAAATTGAGCATACTTGCCTTGTAATAGATGGTCACTTTTGTAGTGAAATTTGTTTTTTTTTTCATCCTTTTTATTGTGTTTTAGAGTCTCCTCCTTGATGAACAAAATCAAGTCGTAAATAGAATCTACAAAAAATGCCACCCAAAACGGACCATGAGATTACATTTCTTATTCTTTCCTTTCTCTATTAGTGGAGGGAACTATGACAAGCTATTTACGATAAGAATGAACAACAGCGGAAGGAGAGCTAAAGATTTCCTTCCCTATACTATCTAGCTGTGCTAGGGTGATGACATGGAGAAATCTGTATGACTCGTCAAGTAAATTGTCTTAGGAACACTAAGATTGCTACAATACAACTGGAGATAGATGAGTTGGATTTTTCCAGGAATTCTTACTGTAAAACTTCAGAGAATGACTCATTGAATTGGAGTTTAGAAACAGTTTCCATTAATATGGAATTGTCTTTGTGAAGACTATTCTAATTAGAAGGTTGTGAAATTTTAAGTAATAGTCTCAGAGTATCATGTAAAGAAAAAAAGGGGAACAATCCAGATATTATGACAAAATACTTCAAGGTATGCTTAAATTGTATGCACAGTTAATTAAATAATTATAATGTGGAACATGAGTGATAAAAACCTTTATTATATCACTAGATAAACTGTCTAATATCTCCAGTTATATATCTCCAATACAAGCCACCTAAGAAACTCAAGTTATAATAGAATTAGATGATTAAGCTAGAATTGAAAAAAGAGCGTGTGTTTATCACAATTCCACAACTATACCATATGGGTCCAATAATTATTATAGTATTATGGTTAGATAAACCTTGATTACAGGCAGGGATGGAAATTTTCAGTGCGAGGTCATACGTTACCACAGCACTAAGAGGGTCATTTGTGCACCAAAAAGCTCTCTACAAGTGTTACACTCAAGTCAAGAAAAAATATAAAAGATACCCAATATAAATTGAGTGATTACTTCCCTGGAAAATCACTCTCATACCTGCCTATCTTTGTAACCTATAGGATACAAGCCCTTAAAGTAGCATGCTTACAAGATGTAATGCACACTACATGGGTCTTGCAATCAATGTATACAGAAAAGCTTATTTTGGCCGTTATGGGACCTGATAATTAGGTTTTATGAATGAAATAAAAGTTTTATATATGTGTCCAACGAATTTTAGAATATAGTGTCAAGGGATATGAAAAGTTAAGAAACCGAAAAGACATTGCGGGGACTCTATATCGGACAGCAATGAGAGTTAGGAGGCGAAGATTTTTTAATATTTTAAAGATTGGTATTCACTAGGGTAAAAGTAGCGCTT
>JBAPGN010002882.1:0-43666 GCA_037355405.1 Vitis amurensis
CAAGCATAGAAATAAAGTCTTGGTGAGAATATTATCATACTATACTTTTCTGGCCGAGTAAAAAGGAGGACATCTTAGATATCCTTTCTTATTATTCGAGATTTGACTCGATAGTCGACTCTTCATTGTTTTCGTATGCACTAATCTTGATGGTATGATCATTTTGAGGTTTTGAAAATCCATGAGCTTGGGAAGAAAAAAATGGTAGACTACTCATATCTATAGCGCGAAGATATAACTTCTTGTCCTCCATTGCATATAAATGTACCTAAACAAATGTTAACTAGAGTAAAGTTCCCTTGTTTGTTAATTTCAAAGGGTTTGCTTAAATTTTGGGAGGATTTTCAAACATTTCAGTCAGATACCCTTATGAGATCAAACGTATATTCTAGGACTTTGCAGTTATAGACGTTTATCTTTCTCTAGAATTTGCTTGCACCCCTTTGTAGTTCGAAATAAGATGTACAGAAAGGTCGAATCATTGTGACTACAATAGATTAGCAGCACATGAAAACATATAACACTTCAAGGATCTCCAAATTGTAGAATGACTCAAGTGAAGGTTGGTGATGCCATATCTCCTTCAATTTGGGAAGATTAATGAATTCCAACTTCTCCAAATTAGGGAATGAAACCTGTAATATAATACATGACATCATCAATTAGAAAGTTATGATTAACACAAACATATTACCTTTCTTAAATATTCTTCAACTTCCAAATATTCACATCTTCACTTTGTCATATTTTAAAATTTTGAAACAATCAAGGAGAACTAAAAAGAATCATGTGAAAATTTTCAAAAATTGTCCCAAAAAAATTTGACAAATTATCAATAGAAAATTTATTGGTTCTAGCAAGTTCTCACATAATATTAGATATTTATGATGAATGATTTTTTACTATAAATTGGTTTGATGTTAAAATCAGTAACATGAGAGAGATCGAGTACCGGCTATGTGAGGAGTAGTAGCTAGAATCCAGAATTAGTGAAACGAGTTTAAGAGATTAGTGGAGAGGATGACTGAAGTCACCTATGTGGTGTTCTCGCTCGGTTGGCAGTATCACCTTTTTTAAAAGAAGAGTAGAAGAGGAAGAAAAGCGGAGTCGACATTTACAAACTTATCAAAATAAGATGTCTTCTCCATAAATTTTGATAAGAAAATAAGATACTCAAAAATAAAAACAAGGAAGAAGGAAGAAGAAGGAAGAAAGAAAAAAGAAGAAAAGAAGAAGAAGTAGCATTACAAACTTTTAAAATAGAGAATGCTCTTTCAAATAGTTAAAAAAAAAAAAACAAATAGGAGGGTTGGTCAAAGGCCTACCTTTCCCACATCTTCCTTCATGTCTATTCTTAATTTTAGTTAAAAAATGCATTCTTCGTGTGTGAAAAGAATCCATACTTTAGTTCATATACTTAGATGCAATATAGTTCTGAACACAAAATCAACTCACAATTGATCAACTATCTAATTATTGACAAACCACAGTAATTTACATCTGTTAACACCTTAATCTCCAAAGTCATATGTATTCTTATATATTATTTTCCTTTTATTCTTGGTTTTTATCTAAATTTTTCTATTTTTGTTTATTTTTACCAATATTTTAATGAAAGAGAATCACTAAAGGTTTTTATCTTTATAAAAAAATGTATTATATAGTTCAATTAGATTTTAAAAAATAAAGTTAATTATTAAGAAAAAGAGATAGAATATTTCTTATTATGTTATAATAAATAATTGTAAAAAACAAAAATAAATAAATAAGCAAAATGAAGATTCACTTTTCTCTATCATTATTCACTATCTGGTTCTCCTTATTAGAATCCGGCATACCTTTTCAAATATCTTATCTTTAAGTTTATAAAACATTACTAATATTTTAAGATTTTTTTATTCAAACTAAACTTTTTCCAAATATTGAGTGGAATAATCAGAAGGTAAATATTTACTAAATTCTTCAGATTCATCTCCCTGTCCTTAATCGTTAGTTACCTTTCTTAAGAAACTAATACTCAAAGGTGCATTAAAAAACGTTGTTGTGACCGGCGAAAACTTAATCTTTTCTTTCGAGAGGAAATAATAGTTTTTTTTAAAATAAAGTTGAGATAACGAATAATAATAATATCTTGATAGACTGAGTAAAGCTTATAAAATGGTAGCTGTAAAATCCGGCGCTAACCGTAAGTAATGGAAATAAAAGAGAAGAATATGGCTATGATGGGAAATATCAAGATTGCCTTGGAACACCGTATTCCTTACTGAATGTGTTCGAAAACCTGTCCCGTTGCGATTTTACCCAAATCAGAAGCTAAAAGTAATCGGGAAAGATCCCATAAAGAAGCTCGGGCGGTATCCAGATATCTCAACTTTTAACAATACTTTGAGTACCGTATTTAGGGGACGGAGAGAGCAGTTGGTCCCCATTCTCTTCTTTTTCGCTCTTCACTGCGCGTTAACTTTGCTGCAGGTGGGATGGAATTTCGAGCACTGTGTGCACTCGATCATGTATTTCTATATTGGGAAGAAGGGCTCTTGAGTTAGTGGCAATAGTAAAAAAGAATGATTATTTCGCAAATCCACATCGACATTTCCTCACGCAAGCCATTCTAAAGTTTTAAGGTTATCCAAGAATCCTTATGGGATTGGGCCAGATAACTTCTTCAATTTACTCAACTTTCAGTTCTTCGTTTTCTTGAGAGAAACTTAAGCAAATTCATTCCCTTAAAAGTCCTGGTAGCTTCCCGTGGTATCGACAATCTCCTGAAGGCGCGAGCTTATAATCTGCTCTTATTGTGAGCATTATCCTTTAATACATTTGTTTCCCGTGCGCTACAAATATCGCAATATTTGTCAAGTCTCAAATAGAACAATGTCTCTTTTGTAGCCACTTGACAGCTGGTACTTTGTATCTCTATAGCTTGTCAAATGACGCAAAATTATTTTAGCTCCGATAAACAAGCAGTATTATCTACATCACTAAATTAGCTCCTTCAGCTGCCACACTTATGAGCTAAAGGATAGAATTGTCAACTGCTACAAACAGGTAAAATGTAGAACTTTCTACAGTGTACGACAGACTTGATAAGATTATTTCGTGGGAATTACTATCCAGAAGCTGTCAAAATATTCATTCAACATCCAAACAACCTTAGATTCGTCAACTGCCCCATTCTCACTAGAGGCAAACTTGTTGAATATCTGGAATCGCTAACCATCGCTCACGGGAGAACAATGTTAGTTTCAATTAGCTCTCTCCAATTGAGGCTAATTCCCCAACTTGCACCTGGTCTAGCGTATAATTACGAAGGTTAGACTCTGATGCAATAAGGGAATGATTAGCCGTATGTTAGACACGGACGTGTTGTGAAATGCATTTCAGACAGTTGCATAAAATTTGTGGAGATAGGTTCCACCCCATTCAAAAATTTTGCGGCTGGGATTCTCTCGAGAGAAATGGACGAGTCTCTGGCAATACGAAAAAATTGAAGTTTTCGGACCTACCAACCTGTGAGGAAGGTCCCAATGCACAGTAACTTTTAGCAATTTACAAGGAAGGTAGGAAACCATGGTTAATTTGGATCATCCGAGTCTTCATGACGACAATCTCTATACAACACTCTTCCTCTTGACTCATCGAAATGTATGACACTCCTGTAGATGGCGAATAGATACTTTCTGGCAAACATCAGAACAGAAACAAAAGATTGCACTTCGAAGATTCCTCATTACATACTTTGTTGAGCATCACATGAATACCGAAACATGGGGCATCCACCCTGGTGCGCAGAGTACGGTCTTCCCCAAATCGTCTCCATGATTTCACTCAGTAAACAAGCTTGAGGCTTTGAGGATTCTCACCAATGTAACTAGTTTATTTCTTGCTTGCTCCAATGACTTGAGTGGTCACAAAGCCCAGAGACCCATAGCAATACTGAGGCTAGACATCCGTACGGTTAATTCGATGCAATTGAAAATAAACCTGTCGGCCGCCGAGTAGAATACCTGAAAATCAGAGGCTCCAACCGCAGCAAAAGTAAGTACAATGACTTGAACTTCATCACCTTTCAAAATGTCTTGTGAATACCTGAAAATGGTAGATCTAGGCGAGTACTAGAAATGTAGAATCCGTACGAGTATTTGTAAGCTCAACTCCGAGGACACTCCGTATCTTATCCCACTCCGGCTGATGTTCTTTGGTTCTTGCGCGGCCGAGACAAACACATCAAGTCTCGTCCAAAGACAATACATTGCCCATACAGCCCAATCTTTCACTCTTTTAAGCATTTGACTCATTTTTGTACAATTGCAAGTTTGAAGAACACTCACATTCGTTAACTACCTCAATTGCTATGGGTCGCAGTTTATCCCCCTCCACAGAATCACCTGCTGTCTTCCTAAATAAATGCCAAGCTTCTTCTTTTAGTAGATGTTGAAGTGGAAAACATACCCTTTGGCGGCGTGCGAATATGTCTTCTGGCGTAGATAGGGCTCCGTCATTTGCTAAGGAATTACGGGAACCAAAGGATCATATGATATCCGTTTGCATCTTTCTTGGATCATCGCATGTTTAAAAAGGAATTACCAACTTCCTCCAAACAAACTAGAAACAATCCAAATGTCATCTAAGATGATAAGGACTTCTCTTTCCTCTGGCTTCTGTCCTGTTCAGTTCAACGTGCTCTTATGCGAATACCTGAAATAGGGATCGAAGTCGACCTTCCCCTACAGATTCCAATGTGCTCCTGAGATAATGTCTGCAATCCTTTTTGTTGAATTTTAGGCAATTCCTCTGGTTTATATATACATCGGGATCTAGAAGAGTCCAGCGATACACATCTATGTCAGATCGTCTAGCCGGTGAAAAATGGTCTTCGCTATCATCATACAGACTCACGCTTGATGCCACTTGTTATGTACGTCGCGTCTCGGCGATCTGAGTACCAGGGAAATTGGTTCGACCCACAATCCAGTGCTCGCATTGAGTACCGCCCCATACCCAATCTTGTCATCTTATCATCTCTTGAAAAATGGTAAATCAGGCGAATGCAGTACCCCAATAAACTTGGATTCAACAGTCGATGTCTTGAACTTAAAAGGTTCAAATTTTTAAAAAGGTGGTAGTATTACACAGTGGAGGAGGACGCATGAAGTCATACTGTGAGATATAGCGGCATCACTGGAGGAAAAATACGCGGGTGTTGTTGGATTCGACAATAACCTGCGCCCTTCTGTCTGCTTTTCCTGGCTCAGCTGTAACGGCGAGTGAGCTCATTCGAGACTTAGGACATCCACCCATAGAACAGCTTTTGTGGTTCTTGATAAAAAGGTCTGTTGTACAATCTATCCATTGAAACAGTTTTCTTTCTGAGGCCTTTCCTGTAAGTTCTCGTCTGCCGAGTCAACGATCCCAGTCTTAACATAGGTCTGATTTCATCCCCTCTTCTAATAGCTTCATCAACAGTAATCTGAAGGTCGCCCCTCACAAGCCCCAACTCTTGAACCTTGTTGTTGAGATCATCCATGTGGCTGCGGTAGCAAAACAGATAACTAAGCCGGCGTCCAATTGGAGCAACAAAGTAGCCTGCAATTTTTTCAGCAATGGTAGTAGCGATGGTAATAACGCTCTCTGCCATTTAGCCTCAGTTCGATTTTTTTTTTTTTTTTTTTTGGTTTTTTTTTGGAAAACAAATGGGAAGCGAGAAAAGGCAGAAACAAATGAAAGCAGCAATAAAGAACAAACTAAAAGAAGAGAGCGCAAGAAATGGAAGGAGAAGAGTATTTGTTCCAAGCAGAGGGATGGTGAGTAGGAAAAGGGAAAAAACAGTGGTGAAATTGGAAATGTTAGGAATGGATGATAAAATGGCAAAGGTGTAGAGAGTGAAGAGATGGAGAAAGCTCAAGGATTGCTTGTAAGTTGATTCAGTGCGACAAAAAGAGAACAAGGAAAGATGGTGTTTTGGAAGCCAAAAATAAAACAAAATGCAGCAGATCCCTGATGTAAGGCTGAATGTGAAGACTGAAAGGAGATTAGAGTAGTAGATGACTTTTGAGAGAGAGCAGCAGCAGCAGCAGCAGCAGCAGGGTTCCAAGCAAAGAGAAATGAGAATACACCACCAAAATTGATGAATGATTTGAGTGTATTTAGGCATTTTTAACAAAAACAAATATTTTTCAGCCTTGATTCTGCATGGGAGCATGATATTATAATTGTTGTGAAAGTGAAGTAATAATGGAGAAGCAAACACCATACTGTCTGTATATAAAGGCAAGTTATACAGAAAAGTAAGGGTGAAAAGGTAGAAACAAATCAGCTTACTGCATCCAATTGGCCTTAATAATATGATGGTGCCGGCTGAGCTTTATACGCAGAGTCAAACTCAACAACCGTTTTCCATTTCTGCCATATTCACCTGCATCTCACTCCCCACGAACTCAGTCTAGACCTCGAGTCCAGCAGCCTCAATATCCATCCTATATGCTAAATATATACCTAGTTTTAGAATTTACTGTGAACCGTGGCTAGATAACCATAATAGTTTGTAAGAGAGACAAGCCCATATACATTGCACAATAGAAAAACATATTTCGAGAGCGAGGAAGGCGATAAGAATGGCACACATGTGATTGTAGTATACAGTAGAAAAGAATAGTTTGAAGATTGACATAATAATTCAGTGTACCAGGAACGCTGTGAAGCCTGCTCCGAAGTGTAGACCATTGCATTAATCGAAATGATTCCAGCTTCCCACGTGTAATTGCATAATCGAGAGACGGACGTATGGCCCATCTAACATTGTTAATAAAAAATAAATGACTGCGAAAATAATCATAATGCCTAAAAGTGATCCGTACGAGTATCGAAAACCCTAAATCTCTATTCTTGATTAATATTAGTTATTAGAATTTACTACAATGAATGTAAGATAGATTTATCCGGTTAAACCTTGCATACCTTGATTTCCGCGGTATGTGTTTTGCTTCTCTTTGACTTAAGTAAAAATAAAATGCGAATACAAGAAAATTGAAGGCTCTGATTTTACTTGGATAAAAGTAATTCATTGATATCAATCGATATAAGTAAAGTAAATTTGTTATTAATAGATTTAATTTAGTCATGTTGGTTGATTATGGGAGTGGAGAACTTTGCCTATTAAAATTTTATTATAGTAAGTTTTATTGATAGATCTTATAAATATTATGAATGTGTATAAAGATTTACGAATACTATAATTTCTTGTCTCAATTCTTAAAATGTTTATATAATTATCATGAAAATATTTATTATAATAATTATGATTGAAACTCAATAAGACAAGTATTTTTAAGAAAATCTCTTGACGAGTGTTTCTTGAAAAAAATATTATAAATAATTTTAAGATTTTTAAAATGATTCATAAAATTTGTCAAATACCTAACTTTTTTTTTTCAAAAATATTTTTTAAATTAAAAACACTTACTAAAATCATTATCAAACTGACCAAAAGTTTAATTAATTAAACAAATATGTTAATATTTTCTAAAAGAAAACTCAATAATATCCATATTTGAGGGAAATATGTGAACTATCCTATTTCCACATAGCGAATTATAAAGAATAACATCAATTTGTTACACATGATGGTTCAATGGAGATGATATTAACTCAATCACATGTAAAAATGTATTTCTATAAACCAAAAATGAGTTGCATCATTAATTTAATTTTCCTTCAAGATTCCACTCCACACCATAAAACAATAATAAGTCATACCATTAATTTAATTTGCCTTAAAAATTCTACTCTACAAACTATAAACCAAGAATGAGTTGTATGGCCTTAAAAATTCTACTCTACGAACTATAAGCCAAGAATGAGTTGTATGGTTAATTTAATTATTCTATTATTGATCATTTAAAACTTTTCAAGTAAATGGTGTCAGGTGGGTTTTGCCTTTTGTCGCACTAAAAAAATGGCTGGAGACTGTTGGCCACGTGGTGGAGGTGGAGAGATTCAAAAAGCTTCGAATCAAATGGGCAAAGTTTTTAGCGATTGCTACAAAAGTAAACTCTTACAAAAAAATTTCTAAACCTAGATCTATCTCTTATTTATTTATTTATTTATTTTATGTTGTCGTGTTAAAACCATAGTCACATTTTCGACAATTATGCTTCTAATTTTTACTATAATTTTAATTACTTATGATGAATGTGGTTTTAATATATAAATTAAAAGATGATATATGATTAATAATGCCAGAAAAATTAGTTAATATATTTTTTTAAAAAAATCTAAATTTAGAATATTTTTTAAAAAGACTACTTTTATTAAAAACTCAAGTTTTTATGAATAGTTTGAATGTAGAAAAGAAAATGGATATTGCAAATATATAAGATCATTTTGCAGATGTATAAGATTCTCGATTCATCCATCAGAATGTGAGTATGCAATAAAAATAATCTTTTTAAAATATTTTTAAATTTAACTTTTTTGTAAAAATATTCACCAAAGTAATTCATTGTTATTACCGCAATGATCATATATTATTATTATTATTATTATTATTATTATTTTCTATATCAAAATCATAGTTGATGGTTAAAATTATATTCATCAATTATAATTTTAATAAAAAAAAATTAATTCCAAAAAAGAAAAACCAATGGCTAATCACTTGATCTCTCAAGAACTGTCAAAGACTCAAAGGTGCCATGCATGCCAAATGTTGAGCGCCTCCCACATTAAATGCTGTATTTTTCTCGTTTTATTTTTATTATTATTATGATTAATTGAGAATTAAAAATTACAAGGAAAAAGTTTTCAACTAAAATATTAAAACTAAGATATCATTTGGATCCACACCTTGTTTTCTATTATAAAACAGAGAATGATAATAGTTCCAATGAAAAATATAACAACTCTTCAAGATTTATTTTAAAAAATTAATAATTTATAAAAATTATTTAAAAATTAAAGTATTAAAAAAAATTAACTTATCTCAATTTTTTTTATAAAAAAATTTAAAGTAATTTTTAAGGAGATTGGATAAGTGCATATTTTTTATATGAGAGTTACCATATGTTATATAGAAGTTATTACTTATTTTTATTTTTAAAAATAAAAAATAAAAAGTACATTCAAACAAGTACTAAAATTTTAAAATTAAAAAAAAAATAGAATTTTAAAAGATTAGAAGTTTAAAATATTTGAAATATTTATAAAATGAAAATTAAAAATTAGAAACAAAAAAATAAAATTTGAAAGAATGTATATGTGCATTATCAAGGTCTACATGTCATACACTGATGTTCCCATGCAAAATTAGGGTCTGGATTAAAACTAAAAATTTGAAATGAAATTAAAATAAAAATACAATAGAGAGACAATATTGGGATGGTGTTGAAATGTAATACTCAATTTGGCATCATTAAATGCATAAAAGTAGGTTTACATCATACCAACAAGAACAAAATTAGAGTAGATTCACATCATACCAACTACTATTCTCTGTTGAACAACTCGAGGACATGAATGTAAATGCTATTAAAGCATAACATGAAGGTTCATCATACTATAAACTAATATACTCAAAGCCTTATAATAGGAGAATTGGCAACTTAAGATTGTTTATGGGGTATCAATCTGTCAAGTTTCTACAGTTTGATGGTAAAGATAATCCCAAGTTGCATATTGCTTATTTTATTGAAACATGCACCAATACTAACACTAAAGGCAAACTTCTTATCAAGAAATTTGATGTCATGTTAATACTTTATTTATTGAAGAAATAAAAAATAAAAAATTGAAATGAAAAATATATCTCATCCTAATTTTAATCTTTTGAATAAAAATATATTACACTTAGAGATTTGTTATTAAAAAAATTAGGAATTCTCTCTTATAATTAGCATAACTAGATGAAATTCTCTTATAATTAATATTATTTAGACCAATGTTTTAAAACTAGATTGGACTATTTGATTGGTCAGACCCTCGACTATATATATTGAATCGGTTCCTGGAGTACATACTAAACCGATGAACCAGTTATGGGTTGGTGGTCGTTTTTCCTTTATGCTATGTGTTGGTTCTCGAAAAATGTAAGGGAAAATGTGAGGAAAAGAAAATAAAAAGGAAAAATAGAAGGAAAGAAAAAAATAAGGGAAAATAAAAAATGGATTTAAAATTAATAAATTATTTTTACATGCTTCTTCAAACTCATTTTACTTATTTTCACTTTTCAATGTAAAAGATTAAATAATTTAAAAATATATAAATTTTTAATTAATCATATTTATATATTATTTTCTATAAAACACCAAACATGATAAAATTATTTTTCTTAACATTTTTTTTTCTTTCCTTAGTACTTTTCGGGACCAAACATAACCTTAATTTTTTTTAAGCAAAGAAGATTTGGCCCAACTCAACAGGTGACTTGTTGAGATCCAACTTTGGTTCAAATGCCACTACAACATTGTTTAAGGATTTAAAGCCCTTCTTTATTCCCTTCTGCATGCTGTGGGATGGATGATATTGAGTTTACGAAAAATATGATGGGATAAATACAAATAATGCACAACCAGGTTTTATCCCCTCTTATGAGAACCTAATAGGAATCAATCAAATAGAGTAGCAAGAAGACACCCAATCAACAAGTATATGAACACTAATAATTTTAGCATGGAAAACCTTCTCCAATATGAGAAGTAAAAACCATGGGACCCTTAGGCCACTTAAAAACTCCACTAATATAATTAATGGGTTACACAATTCTCTCTAGATAAAACTAGAGGCATACATCAACCATGTCTCAAGACAAATTGATTTTGGCAAGTTCAACAACTTTGCATAAAAGCAATGGAGAGATCTCACCAAACACACCACTGTTCTCGGACTAAAATATAACTTTTTAGAACTCCAAATCCAATCTCCACTGTTAGAATAAATATCAATGAGTTCTGAACGTGCTCTCCAAAAATCGGCTCAATCGAACCAGGGATTAACATTGATCGGAGTTCATGATCAAAACTGTCCGAATAGAAAGCACATCAAAATGGAGGCTCTGTTCTTGGACTGAAAGATGACCGCCTGGATCTCAAAATCCGATCTTCACCGTTTAGAATGAAGATCAATGAGTCACAAACCTCTCTTCCAAATTTCAGATCGATTGGCCCACAGACGAAGTGGGATTAGACCTTTGATGAAATCTGGGCAGTGAAGAAAAAATTGAATTTTTCTCTCTAACTTAAAAAATGGTGATTCTCCCATTTCTCTCTCTTTTCGCCTACCTCCGATGGTTGCAAAAAATTGGAAGAAGAAGAAGTAAAAAAAGGATTCTTTTTCTAGCCCTTTTATATAAAGGCCTAAGAGGCCTTAAAATTTTGGGCTCTTAATTTGGGTTTTCCACATGAGAAAAAACCCAACAAAATACACCTAGGTGACTTGAACTTCAAGCTCAAGGCATGGTGTAGGGATCACCCAGCTGCTTTGTGTTTTATTTCTCAGGGTTGCAACCAAAAGTAAAATATATTTTTTACAATAAAAAAAATTGTAATATTAATATTTTAAATAATATAAGAAAACATTTAATATTTTAAAATTTTTTAAAAATAGAATATATAAAGCTTTTAATATATAGTTAAAATTAAATAATTGAATTTTCTGCCATTTTTAATATATTCATATTTAAATATTAGACATATTTTATTTAATAAAATTTAAAATATTAATACATTTACATTTATGTATGATTAAATTTGATATATCAAAGATAAAAAATAAATATTATTGACTTTAAATTTATTTATATATTTTAAGATTTTTATAAATATTTTTAGTTTTTATAATATATAAACTAAATATTTATGACATCATTAGTTCGATTGTGATTTCACTATAAATTTGACCAATGAATCAATGATTGGTTTTAAAAATATTGATTAAAACATCTTTACACAATTTGTTTCTTAATTTTTTTTAAAATAATTTTACAAATCATATTTGATAATCTATTTTTACTTTTTAATTTTTAAATTTGATAACAAAATTTTAAATGAAAGATATAACATTTTTTTTTTCTAAATTAAAAAAAATTAAAATACAAAATTATCACCCAACTCACCCTCGTTTTATATTCTTATATACTAAACTAACAACATATGAGTTCCACCTATAGTAATAAAAAATTTCATCCAAAAAATAGAAAATAAAAGAAATTTATATTCATTTCCCTTTTTATTTAATTATCAAACATATTTTACTTTTTCCTTTTTAAAATAAAACAAAAAATTTAACCACCAAATATATTTTATGTTTACAAAAAATAAAAATATAATTGAAAAATCGTTTATATTTTTTGTTTTGAAAAATTATAGAAATAGAAGAGTATTCAGATGATACCTTTATGTTAATTCTATTTAATTTTATTAATTTGTATTAAATTTATTAACATTCAATTAATTAATTTTATATGACTTCAACATAATAATTGAAAAGTTTCAATTAAAAAATAATGTTTATATAAGCTAGAAGTGGATGTATGTATTTCCAAACTTGAAATATCATAATTACCTTTAGTGCTTAAAAACATAAAGGAAATTATGCTCAAACATGATGGCTCACCAAAAATAAGATTCTCGTCGATCACATCCCCATCTCCTACAATCTTGCAAACAATCCTAGAGAATGGAGCCAATCTAGACCATGTTAATAAATTTCTGCTTATTCATCTCAAGTTTTTGATCAATCCAAAAGAGCATTGAATCAGTGATCTGAAACTCGATCGCTGCTATAAGATTTATACATTTGACTCATGAACAAAAGAAAACAAGGTAGGGTAATAGCTGTGGAAGAAATCAACAATGAAGAGTGAGGGACACACCCATCATGAACAATAATACCCTTTGCTTGATTACATTCGGCCCCGACTTGACGATAGAAAAGCCGCATAGATTCAAATGTTTTTCAATAAGTTAAAGGTGGGTCTTTAAACATAGATTTCTTTCTTACCTTTCCTTCTTTGGAATAAATTACTATGTCATTCCTGGAAAAATGATATCACTAATGAGAGCTTTCTCCGGTATGCAAGGAATATTGTGAGGAATCAGATGAAGGAGGTGGCATTGGCCAAGAACCGTTTTCTGTTCTTGAAAACAGAAAACACTAAAAACATGTTTGGGGAAGGGGGTGTGTTTTTATTTTTTGTGTTTCCCGTGTTTTCAAAAACCACATTTTTTAGAACAATAAAAAAATGTTTTCATTATTTTTTCATTATTCAAATAACATACCGTTCTATGTATTTTCTCTTTTTTTTTTTTTTTTTGTTTCCCTAACTGCTTTTTGTGTTTCCACAAAGGTGAGTTCCACCCAACGACCACACCCCCACGTCCAAGCCCTTTCTTCTTCCTTAAATTATTGAAATTAATATACTTACAAATGGCTATAGAGTCATCCTTTATTTAAAAAAATTATAACTGGTGTAAAAAATTTCAAAAGAGAATAATTTTTTTAATTTAAATGAATTGTGCGTATAAAAATTATTTATATATTTATAATATCAAGTTAATTGAAGAAAATATTTTATTGATTAAAAAAAAACTTTCGAACATGTTTTTTGTTTTATTTGTTTTAAAAAAACTTTCTTATTAACTTAACCAAACATGTTTTCTTTGTTTTTGGGAAAAAAAAACTGTTTTCCAAAATTCAGTTCATAAACACAATTTTTTTTCTTCTGAAAACACCAAAAATTGTTTCTAAAAAACTATTTTCTAAAACAATTTAAAAAACAACACCAAACAGACCCTAAATTTTAAAAAAATAGTATGTATTTTTTAGTATAAGAGAACTATATATAGATGCAGCCTTAGCGCACACAAAGCATACACGAGAACCTATATGGGGATCCTTGAAAATTGTATGTTCCTTTCACATCCTTATCATTAGGTATTCAATCTCTTTTTACTTGGACTATGGGATAGCATAAGTTTGATTTGTAGCCAACTGAGGAGCTTGGAATGCATTGTCGTGAAGATTTGATTTGCCTTTCCTTTTGGCTGCAAGGCTATGGATCTGGGTCAACTTCTTAATGGTTTTGTTCTGCAGGCATCTAATGTGTGAAAACTCTTTGCTTTCTACAGATACTAATCCTCTACTGTCTTATAATTTTACTTATCTATTTTTGTAGCTAGGATTTTTAGCATTATGGCCTTTTGGATAAGAAGCAAAGATTGCCAGATACATGGGTGGAAAATGTCAGGTGTTTGATAGAACTAAAAATTAAGTTCTGTAAACCTTAGTGTGGAGTTGTAAGTGTTTGTAAAGAGTTTGAGAGTAATGATATCCTTATTCAAGATGTTTCCTGTATCTGAATTTTGTTATTGTTCGCACTCCACCAAAAAATGAAACTCGTGTATTATATTGAGATAAGCATCTTTTGTCTCTGGAATGTTATTACTACGTATGACTTGAAAGAAATGTTGTATCATAAACTTGCATAGAATCCGATTTTATAATAACTCTATTATGTTCGGAGTGATGACATTCAGGGGACACAACAGGAATTGAAATATCGGTAGAAGTTACGGATTACGGCCTTTAGCATTGGTCTTTTTTTACGGAAATATCAGCAGCAATCATCGGTGGATAATTTCATCAAGATATCTCGGTTGAGACAAAAATTATCCAAAATTGATGGTAATGCCTTAGAAATAGTCCAAAGAATGATAAATACAGCAGGAATATAAATGTCTAAAGTTATTTTAAATAGTATAGTTGACATAATAATTGCGGAGAAAAAAATTATCAGTAAATCAGGTGTACGGAGTACATATGGATTTTAGATAGGTATATATGGTGAATTTGGGAATTGGTATCACTTTAGAAAGTTAGAATTGAGTTAAGAAATATTTGATTCCTATTAAATGAAAAACAAGTATACTACATATAAGAGTCATCAATACACTATGAGAGTGATATATCTGTCCTTAAGACCAAAATGAAGATTGACTGTGGTTCATCATATAGTTGTTATTGTTAGATGAACGGGTATCTTGTTGAAGACAATATTCATACTCAGGACATGGAGTTTTCGATAGTAAATTGATTGTATGTACGAATATGCAATGCATAAAATTTCTTGAGGTCCTACGCACGACACACCTGTCCATTGGGTGGGAGGAAATCCAGATTGCCTCCACAGGTCTCGTTATGTAAATCTCTCTTGGTTGTTGCCCGTTGATGAGAGAGTGTATGGAATTTTGTGTGGAAGAAAGGATAGTTTTACCTTTCATGACCTCTTCGATCGCTATGTGGAGACTAGAAAGGAATTCTAGGAGGAGGCTATCCATAATACTCCAGTTCATAAAGGTGGCATAATGTTGTGCTCAATTGAGAATCATGAATTGCAGTCTCATTTACACATGCACGGCGCTCAAACCTGGCTGACAATGAGTCCCTCGTTGTATGGCACATTCACTTCGTTGTCTTCCTGTAATAATGGCTTTCCAACTGCGTCCGATATACATCCTGGTACGACGGAGCGGTGATGTATCTAGAGTCGTGGTCTTCATCTTGAAGTAACAACGTAGTGAAGTCTATCCTGGCAAGCTAAATGCACTAATGGTTGGCCCACATTGTGTTGTGTCTAAAATCCCCTTCATCATTTCCAAAGGTTCGTAGCCAATCATTGGTCACCCCTCCTGCTCGACTCTTGACATGGTCGAGGAGAGCGGAAACGTGAGGAAGTACCAATAGGCACTAGTCATACTACTATGTTCAACACTCGTGGAGTTCATAGAGAGGTCGAATTAGGAAGGAGGGAGTTACCCTTGGCTAGAAATTCTCCTTGTCGAAACTGAATTTGTCGTGTCCTTTCGGCGAAACTACAGTTATGAACTTACTTCGGATAACACCCGATCAACCATCATAACACACCTGCGTTGCTTGGACATGTGCAGGAATTTCGTGGGTCGAGGGATTTTCATCTTCACATCAATCTAGAATGAAGAGGTCTAAACCCATTGAAACAATTGGTTTTCTTCTTCTTCACCAGACGCTTAATTGAACGTCAAGTAAATAGAGTAATCTTTCTCTGCAACTTGTCATGTTGCTGTTTCCCCATGTCACATATCTTTGTTCATGTTATAATAACAGAATTAATTGTTTTGGAGCATACGGGTAAAGCAAACCCGATTTCTTTGTTTTCTCATGAATTAAAGGGCAAACGTGCTCCCAATCTCTCATAAGCTGAGATGAATGCAGTTTGCGATAAAAACCTTGATGGCAAGCACTAGTTCTTAAATAATGTCGGAGGTGTGATTTACATACATGAACCACCATTCAAACCACAACCGAATATAAATATATCAATACTTATATTGGACAAGCTACAATAATATGCTAATGAAATGAATATTAATTCACGAAAAATACTCAAGCTGGAACATTTCTGACCTCGAAGCAATCGCTTCTCGATCACCGAAATCCCTTTTTTGCATCTCGGAATAGTATAATCTACATATAAATAATTGAAAGTGAAAAAGTTGAGTAAAATTGAAATTCAATTATTTAATTGATTGAAACACTGTAATAATTTTACCTCATCTCCAAAATTAGACTACGACCTTTTGATGTAGGATCTAATTTTCTGTAAAGGACTTCAGTGAAGAACTTGAAGTATGATCAGAGACATACCAAATCCACGTTTATATTAAAATTTGGAATTAAGAAAGAATGCTACAATATAAAGTAGACAAGTAAAATTAGTAATGTTATGAAAAGACACTATTTAAAATACCAATGAATTTCAAAAGATGCAATAATACTTACCTCTGTAATGAAGAGGATGTTTAAAAGAGTTCTATCCGCAACGATCTGCAATTTAATTTCTAACACCATTCTTTACATAAGGTAGAGTTCTCTTCACCTTCATAACTCGAAATCAAATTGTGTACACAAAATGAATTGTAAGGATAACTTTGAATCGACAACTGGCCGAAAACGTGTATTAGCGCCTCATATAATTGACACTAGCTTTCGCCACTCTCTCCCAGTACCATGTCCAAACATAAGTGATTCAAACCTCTCTTCTTTTGTCGATTAAATGTGATACTAAGTTGTGTCGTGCCAATTCATTCACTGACTAACACTTTCTTCAAGTTTGCTTCCTTTTTCAAAACGACTGTCGAGGGCCATATAATTGTTGCAAATCTTGTTGCTCCCAGGACGAACTATTGGTCTCCCCCGGTACTACACACCAACTTCCGCATGGCTGCGCAACGAGAGAGCTATGGTTTATAATGAAAGTTTGGTTTCTTTATGTCGAGCCTGTGTAATCACATATTGCAATACTCGTCCTTTACCTAATGTCTTCGAACATTAAAGTCCGATGCAATGTGCTGCACATGGAGTCCAATAAAGATTTGTTATTTCTTTCATAACTAATTGCCTCGCGCCTTCACGAATGCCGACCCATTTCTGTAACTATTTTGTACATATGTTTGTTCCTCACTTCCCTTGATACATCCTTCAACAAACCATACTATGTATAGTGTTGTCTCTTTAGACATATTTGGATGCATTCAACAATTGAGGATGATCGTGAACCTTATCACTTTTTGAATATATACCATAAATTAATGATAACTTAATTTCCAGTCAGGCAGCAGTCATCCATCACATCATAATCGAAGTAAGGCATTCCATAAGTCTTCTAACTTTCTACATTTGGATATTGACATACCTCACAGCTTCCATGCTCTTTGTACTCCAATACCACAAGCTATAGTGTTTTGAGTTTCATAAGGAGAACTGTGTTGCTAACATACTTATACTACCTCCATATATAATAAAGCAATTAAGAACATTTGTTTGGCAATCCATACTACTATTAAATAGTAGAGATTATAAAATTGAAATACAACTTTTAAAACTTATACGGATATGCTTGTTGTGCTCCACAAGCTCATGTTCTTTTTTGAATGTGGTCTCGGAGAGTCTGCTTTATAGGGCCCGGATACACCTCTCTATGTACTAAGAACTTACTGATTCAACGTCCATGGTTTCCTTGATGGCACCGTCACAATTCGACAAAGATTTTTCAGTATTTTCCTGTCTTCTGCTGAGAAAAATTTGTACAATGAGGGTGCATCAGGCAATGATGGATCTGAATAATCGAACACTTTTGCGATTTTTCGCATTTTGCCTATGGAGTTGGATTGGTTGGATGTGAAGACTCGCCTATTATAATTATTAAAATTAAACATATATATTAATTTAATATTATTGATAAAGTTGATAAGAAACAGTAATAATTCAAATTAATATTACACCTATTTTTCTTTTGCCTTTTACTAAATGTTCTTCTTGTTGTCAATTCATTAAACATCCACATCCCCTAGCCGGATACATATACACATCATCATCTCCATCATCATCATCACCACCAAGTTTCTCCTCATCGTCCTCATCAGTTACATGTCTATGTCTTCTTCCCATTGTGTCTCGCAGTTCAGATATCTTCTATATCTACAGCTTTCTTCGCTTTTGCCTAATTTTTTTGCTCTAAAAGTCATCTTATTTCTTGTTTCACTTCTTGAGACACGTTAGGACACTTTTTTGTATTTGAATTAGGGTTTGTATGTGATATGTGAAATTTAAAACAAGTAATCCCACCAATCTTTATTGCCAACCCACAGTAATTGCATACTGTTCCATTTTTGTTCCCTTCCATAGGTGTACAATATTTCCACAGGATCTTCGACCATGATACCGGCTTTTCACTAGCCAGTTTTTAAATTGAATTATGAAACTTATTCAATATTTAAAATTATTAAGATAAACATGTAGAAATTTAATATTCATGAATGAAATAAAGAACTAATAAAATTAAAATTAAAATTGAATAGAGAGATATAGAAATAAGAATAACCATTACATAAAATTCAAATATGAATTAAATTTAATTATTAATATATATTGCATATTCATGAAATTGAATAAGAATCGTTTACTAATAAAATTAAACTTAATTTTATATATGCATACATGAAATAGGAGTAAACATTTACACATTACAGCACATCATGAAGTGAAATTTAAATGAGTATTAAAATTAACAATTCTCATATCTCATGTATTTGAATAAGAATCATTACTAAAATTGAATTATGCATGAATTAGAATTTCGCATATGAATAAAATATGTATATATGCTCAATCAATGATTTCCATTCCATATGAAAAATTTTTAATGTTAAAATGACAAAACTCCTAAATTAGATAATATCAATTTAAGACTATATAATAACACATATAGACAATGTGAAGTATTTATGCATAAAAAAGATAGAATATATTGAAAAGGTAAGACGATACTTATTAGCCGTGACTTGGAGAGTTAATCCGCCCTCTGCACCCCTAATTTGTCAAAATAAAAATTTTGCTAGATCATATAGAATTTTGATGATATGAAATGGAAATGTGGGTATTTATAAGGATTTTTGGTCAACGAGGCCAGTTGGATAGTCATAGCTCACTATAAAATTAATTTATAGTGTTGGAATCAAAATTTGGTTCAAATTACAGCATTAGATTTTCATATTTCTGTTGGGAACTGTCACTACTATTGGATAAGTGAATGATGATTTCCACCCTTGAATCACAATCTGACGCGTTGGAGGGATTTTAGCAAAATAAATGGGTAAATCTTGGGCCCAATCAAATCCTCAAAAATTCAAATATGGCCGTCGGATCAAATTCCTTAAGTTGAAAAAAAATCACCGATTTTTCCAAAAAATCAACGATATATCAGTAAAATCGCCGATTTTTTGGACTTGTCCTCCGGCTTCTCCGCACGTGTCTCCACTCGCGATTTTACCGATTTTTTGGCGATATTCCCTGGGATCGATAATCGGTGGTGATTATCATTTCTAGGACAACCGATATCCGATATTTCCCGATTTTTCAATCCCTGGGGACAACCAATCTTTTCGGTAGTGAAATCATAAAGGTATTTAATAAAAGTTAACCTCTCAATCTCCAATGTTCAAATTAAACTGGTCGTAATGACGACTGAGCAATTGAAAAGTTCCATGCGTGTTTTTTAAAACTGTATGATCGAGGTAGAGAGCACAGTCCACATAAGCTGAGCCAAGGTCAAACAGCATGGAGCCTTACTTGATTAATGAAACCCACTACTTCTTAGTAGTGCAGCACAGCCATCATTCACTGTATTTATTTTTTTATTTCATCTTATGAGAATTTTGTATTTTTTACTGCAGATGTGATTATACAGGTCTGTTTTTAGTGCTGAAGTTAGTATGTTTTATAAATATAAATTTAGTGACAAGGTATCATTTATACCTGCTCCACACGCTGGGGACTGTGTACGATGCTGACCATTTGGCTTTACGCTCATGTGTGTTCTCCACGCAACGCCCGCCCCCCCCCCAAAAAAATAAAAAAAAAATAAAAAAAAAAAAAACACATGGGTACCCATTATCTTATTCCTGTCCATTTTCTTCTAACTTTCATTAGAATGTGTGCATTGAATGTATCTTGCTAGGTACTGGAGACTTCATGTTTTTCTTATATTTGAGTGATTTTGATTACATATTATTGCAAAATTGCCTAGGTAAGCTCGCGTGTTTCTTTCAAAACTTTTGAGTAAAATATTATCCACTTCAAGATTTTTATTTAATTGGTTGGTCTAGCAAATTATATTCTAGTCTTCTTATGCTTAGGTCATGAATCCTATTCTTTCATGTCATTTTAGTGGTTTTGATTTATTAGCCTTGGTGTTCCTAAAGATTTTTGAGCTTTGGCTATGCGTGAAGATATTAACAATAGTCTAATCCTGTAATATTAACACGTATTGAGCAGGTGAAGTTTCCTCACTGGAAGCTTCAAATTTTATGTCTTTTTAGTCATAGTCACCGGGAATGCGTTAGAGTATCAAGTAGTTGGGGTAGTCATTGGGTAAGTCGGGAATTGGTACATGAATTTCCCTCAAAGATAAGACGCGTCAGCAGAAGAGCAGAGAGGTGTGGAGATGGAGATAAGATAAGTATGTAGTGGTAGAATTGAGCCATAACTCCCTTCTTTAACCTTCCAAGGGAAAATGGGCAGGCACCTGACAGACTTGCCTCATTTTGAGCCCAAGACTTGAACTAATAATCAAAACCGTCCAATGCAATGAGGCCGAGCCTTTCCAACTTGGATATGCCAGCCACTTGAATCCCCTCTTTTAAATAGTTTCTTGTTCTGTTTGTTGTTAATAGAAATGTAACTAGTGACCGAACGAAGAAAACTACAGTCCATTTCAATTTATTAATTAAACACAACTATGAAATAGGCATTATATCAAACTAGAGAGGATATCAAATTGATGTGTAAAAATTGAATGAATTGTCAATAAAATATAAAATAGATAAACTAAATATAATTTTGAATTTCTCTTCTGTTTTGTTGATTGTTATTCTCCTACTAGTACGCATCAGCCTCTTTTGAAAAAATTCCTTAACGGTGTGATAAGTTTTTTACTTTGAATTGCGTGAGTGGAAATCATATATTGGTGGGAAATAAGTTTATTTCTGATGCAGAATACGATATAAGATTCTGCAATTTAAGTTTTTCATGGGTCTGTTTATTCTTCTGTATTGAACTCCTTGTGATTTGTTTTTAATCGGGTCGGAAGCTTCTACACAATGGTTTAACATTATATATTTATTCTTGTGTATTGCTGTTATTTATGTAGAGCTGCTAATTGCTTCTTGCAAAGAGATAGCTTCTACCACCAACTAGGTCTCATCTATAGGCATGACTGGTACATTTGCTTTCTCCCAGGTGTGTAGACAACTTATTGCTCTGTGGATGCCGGGACTAGAGAAGGTCAAAAGGAAGATAGTAATCTCTGCCCTGGTTGGAGTCAATGACAACTGTTGAAAAGAAGCTGGGTGGTTGCTTGAGGAGGGTGGGCATCGTGAGATATCTTTGCGACTGTCCTGTCCACAGATACGTTGTTCCCTGAGACACACTTCGTTCTTACATCACATGTCTCTGCATTTGATGTCCTTTCCCATTTTGTTATATCATTCACACTACAGGTAAATGGTTTTCTTGTCCCTAAATGCTTAATTCCGGGCTGTTAGCTTCCTCATGTAAAATCCATTTTCTGAGATGACCCATCTTAGTATTTAAGGAATTTTTATCTTAGTTTTTTGTCTTTTCACTTTCAGGTACCCTGTGGCTTTACATAAGTGGTGCAACTGAAGTGGGTACAGCAGCAGCACCGATCATGCCTTCTTTTTTGTCCCGGGGGCCCTAATCCAATCACTCCAGAAATCCGCAAGGTGGGTTACAAATTATAGTACCAAATAAATAAATTTATTTGGATTCAAACTACCCCTCCATTACTGTCCCTGTCTCTCAGGCAAGGTAACAATGAGTGGGACCTTGAAGAATGTTGGAACCAGCTACATCCACAGTTCAAACGGAGGTGCCATGTGGAATATTGGTGAAGGTGGAACCCAATACGCTTTAATTTTGAAAAGAGTAATCAAAGAGAAAACGTTGAAGGTGGCATTGGAGGCAAAGAGAGGTGATGAGGGAGGTGAGTCTTTTTGGAAGGCTCATATGCTCAGATAAACACGATGTCAGAGCCACATGGTCAATGCACGAAAGTCTTGCCGCATGTAATCCGATGCTTTTGGATTATTTTAATTTTATTCATTATTGTAAATCAAGCGTAATTAAGCCAAAAATAATCTATGCTTACATGTGGGTCACTGTTTAAAAAGAGAACCTTCAACTTTATTTTGATCAGGAAAAAATATAAGATTCTAAAAAGTTGAAATGGGGGAGATGAATCAAAATTGAAACAAATATGAGGTTCTAAACAGTTGAAATAGGGGAAATGAATTAAAGGTCAAACATGTTAGTTGCATAAGAATAATTTATTTATTTTTAGTAAAATATATTTTATCAAAAAAATTATATTTCATGAAAAAAAGGTTACTTTTTACTGTGAATTTTTTTATGGCAAAAAAGTGGTCTTTTACACAATGACTCTATTTTTCTAGAAGCAATATTGTTACAAATTTTTATTTACGATAAAAATGACATGTTTGCTAAATTTATTTTTATGATAAAAAGTGATCATTATGTTTGATTGCATCAAATAGTTTTTGTGTAAAAAGTAATATGGTATATACAATTTTACTCTTTTGTGAAATAAATTATTTATTTATGTTTACAATTAAATGTAGTGGTTAAATGATATATGCCTGCATCAAAGGATTTTAATAATCAAACCGAGCATACCAATAATTTTTTGTAGTAAAAATTCTATGTTACTATAAAATACTCTTTTTTAACCATAAATTAATTTATGGTAAAAACTCGTAATTGTTGTAGTGATTTAACTCATAGGGTATGAGCTATGCATGAGTACGTACCAACATGAATACCTACTGCATAAGTCGCAATTCACATATGTTAACTATCACATGGTATCGTTTTCATGGTTCTTAATGTGTTACATACACAAAAAAAGTTATATGTTTAAAAATCAAAATGGTTCGATAAGTCAATGTATCCCATTCCATGTGGGTGTAAGAAGTTCAATCTTCTCATTCCTTTGAGGATTTCGAATATTAAGAAACTGGTACAATCTCCTACTTCAGGATAAACTATCTTCATTTTGAAATCAACCTTTTTGTATGATCAATTTTTATCTTGAGTTTCTATTTTTCCTACTTTAGTTGCCATAGGATTGGTGACTAATGAGTATTTGAGGATTATGATTTTTAGGTTTCCTTGCGCCACGACCACAACAGGCGTCTTGGAAACAACTATGAAAAAACCAAGTACATTAGTAAGCTCTCGCCCAGAGAGTAGAAGGGGAGGTGCCAATTGGCTTTCGCTTGGTCTACATCCTAATCGAATGGCTAATGTTTGGAATTTTTTATGTATGATTCACATAATGGCTAATTGTGATAATGAAGTCAATGTTTATCTTATTTTTAGCAATGTGAGGTGGTCCATAATAGAGGGTGGACACATAATTGAGTGGTGCTCCTTAGATTGGTTTATTGTGGCTCACCCTCTGATTTACTTCTGGATCTGACCCAGTAAGTTCAATGTGAGATGCAAATATAATGTGATAATTAATATTTGGTGCGATATATATAGTCCTATAAGTGCAAAGGAAGATTTCTTCTTCTTCTTGGGCTGAAAAAAAGGGCACGCACTTGCACACCGTCGTACGCTTGGACAGCACACACAACTGAATTCTTGGGTGTAGAAAGCGGAACGAGTCTCATTAAAACCCACGGAGTCTTTTCATACCATCCAAATGATTGAGCAATATTTATGTGATACAGTGGAGCATGTAAAATTGCTCTCTTCCTGACATTAATCAAGGTATATATTTTATTTATTGTCCATTTTGCATGAGGTTAATTGCTACATGTGACTCCCTTTGTTTAAAATCTTCATCGATGTTGGTATCCAGAGCTCATACATTGCATGGGATGAACTTTGAGCTACATATTTGGGTTATTTGGTTTCCTGTTTTCTTGGGGTGTGTAAGCACACTTTGTTTAGGGAGTTTTTTTTTTCAATTTGTGTGATCTCGGAATAAGCCGTTGATTGTTGGATGAACTTGTTAGAAATATTGTTTGGAGCTAAACACTCTTCTCTTATTAATTTAGGGTTTGGAGCTTATTTGATGGGATTTCGAAAATTAGGGCTTATTTTGGTTCTTCCTTTTATGCGTTTTTTGTGTAATTTTTTGAATTTATATTGAAGGATTGATGTTTGAGGATGGAAACTTAAGTGTTTTCGTCGAAAAATGCACAAAATTTTGGCCGATTTTTTTTTTTTTTCTCTAGAAGAACCAGGTTGTGTTAAGCCCAATGGAGAAGATGAACCGTGCATGATGACATCATCATGACGTCATAAAAAAACTTTTTTTTTTGTTGTATTGGTATTCTTGGAATTATTATGCATTTGTTAAATTTGACTTTATTGGGTTCTTTATGGTACAATTTTTTATCTTATACCAATAATGTTGTCCTAAGCATTTTCTGTTAAATATTTAAATTTATTATGGCAATAAAGAACACTTATGTGATTGCCTATCGCAATTCTAAGTGTGTCAAGTTGTGCAAATTAAATATTTGAGTTTATCATGACAATAGTGAACATATATGTGGTTGCTTATTGCGATCCTATATGTGTCAAATTGTCTTTGTTGAGATATTTTATTTCCCACTTTTGGTTGCTTTATTATTGTGTATCACTATTGCTAAAGGTCTAATATGCGTGTAATTGTAATTGTCCTACGATGATTATAATACTTGAGTATAGAATGTAGGAATGCTAGATTGGTGAAGGAAATTAAGTTAATATTATGAACGGCGTACTTAATTATTCCTTGCCATTTCGTTAATTAAAATTAGTGCATATTGGTATGATATTCTAACTAGTTGTTCTTACCTACTAGTGGAGTTCAAGATTCTCAAGCTATTGCTTAAATGAGAAATTCTGAAATAAGCATAGCATGATATTTGTAGTAACATTGCATATTGTTTTAATTTTTCTATTTCAGCTACTAGCAATTAAGGATTAACTAATGCCAATTATTTACATTTCAACGCCTCTACTAGACATAACTTTGGGAATGGATGAGTATTTCAAATGCATAATGAACTCTGCACAAATCTCTGCGACTTGCTTTAAGAGTTTGATGAGTGCCAAGTAAGGCCACACGATGGTGATCCTGCGGTATGGAGATGGATCCTTTATGTAAGATATGGGGAGCACTTCAATAAGAGTTGTTTGAATGGTGATGAAGTATAACTAATGGATCAATATCCTTATTAAAGATGTGTGTCAAAGAGGAAAGGGCTAAGATCGCTTTTTAGAATATGTAAGAGCCAATTATACGAAGATTGATAAGGGGCAAATGAACTTAGTTGAAGCATCTCACACCACTATGTATGATGGAGTAAGTGGGGTTAAGAGATCCATCTCAAGCTAAAGCACTAGCTTCAACAAGGTAAATGAGATGAAGTGGAGTTGAGTGAGAAATTCTTGAAATGGTTGAGTACTTGAGTCTCTTCCTATTTTTCTTTGATGCGGTGAAGTTGAGTTATAATGCCTTGAAGGAGGAATGGACTTTGAGGAGTGATGTCCATCGAGTGCAACATGAAGGTCTCACTAAGAAAATGAGACTCACTCCGCTGTGCTTTTGTTACTGGACCAAGTGAGCAATATGAAGAAAAAACCCGGATGTAGCTTTCACATAGATCATCGCAAGAATGAAATTTTGAGGCTCCCTAAAAGCAATTCAAGAGAAAAGGGAATCGAAGTTAATAACCTCAATGCATCTGCTTTCTTCTAAGCTACAAAAGAATGAGAGATTTCAGGGGAAGTGCAACTTTTAGGCACAATTGGGCCACTAGCAAGAGTTGCTATCAGTTTAAAAATTGGCTAGAGAGAAGAAGAAGGGAAAGGTGAAATGTGTTGTGGGAATACGGAATGCAACATGATTGGTAGGCTAATATTGCTTGATGTTCTCGCCAATCTCCCTGTGGTTTTAATACTGGCTGGGAGAAATTCATGTACTAAAAGTTGGCAGGAAATGACAAACAAAAGGAGGCGGTCAAAAGCATGAAGAATGTGTGTATATGGGTGAGGATCGAAGCATAAGTGAAAATATAGAATTTTTTTGGCCTGAAAACGCTACACGATTGGATCATGAGAAAGTTTTTCTTGTATATGACAATGAGTAGATACAATGTTTAGCTTAACCATACACCCTTACTTAGGAGGAATTTGATTTACTATCTATTTTAATGAATAGAAGCAAGGTTACACTCTCTGTTCCACTATTAGAGGAGAAAAGTGGATATATTTAGCACTCAGTCTAATGGCAATGTTGTATTGTTATTGGAGAAATATCTCTTATAGTCTCATTTATGTCCATGGTCCTTTGTGTGTTCATCATTTTGTTAATTCTGGTTTGTTGATGTGGCAAGCGTGCTAGATGATTGACGTTTAAATTCCATGTTGTGGCACTCACAACGCCTTTAAGGTCATATTTCTAGCTAAAGATTAGAGAGTATTAGGAGTTTAGGATGGCTGTTGCTTTCTAATCTTGATTTCTTAGACTTCGCAGACTTATGTTGTTTTGCTTAAAGGCGGAAGATGACAGCTAAGACAAAATGAGAGATTGATAGTGGTGGAAGTACTCTTAGACTTAATCACACATATATATGTGGTCCTTTAACACCACTGCTTTAAGGGGTTATAAAATATTTCATCACTTTTATTGATGAATTTCTCTAGATATGGTTATTGTTGAACTAATCCAGTGAAATCTGCTCCTACTAATGTGTTTAAGGCCGTTAAGGCTAAAGGTGGAGTTGCAGTTGGGAAAGACCATTAAATTGTGAAGTCTGATAGAGATGGTGATATTGATGGGAGATATGATGAATTGGAATAGAATCCTGGACCATTCACTAAGTTTTTGTGATATTACGACAATTGATCAGTCTAGATATACATATGCAGATCAACTGCTCAACAAATGGGGTTGCAGAAGGAGGAATCGCAACATTGTTGGATATGGTAAGGTGCAGCTGTTGTCTAATTCCTCCTACTAGAATTTCTTGTGGGGTGCAAAGCCTTAGGACTCTGGGGCATATATTTTTGGATATCAAGTGCCTAGTAAGTCTATGCCTAAGACACGCTTATGAGTTATGGCTAGCGAGACAACCAGAAGCCCTTCACCATTTTTCATTGTTTGGGGGGTAAGGCTAGGTTTAGGCCATATCCACCCATAGTCCAAAAAACATGATTCATAAAAACCATTGTGGTTTCTTCGCTTGTTATTGCATTTGGATCAAGGGTTTCCGGATTTTATGTCAGTCTCATACGATCAGGATATTCCAAATCAGACAGGGTTTGTATACTTTGAAGATGAAGTTAATGTTGAGGTTCCAATCTCTCATGCCTCGTTGAGAATTACCTTTGGTAAAATCACATGTTTAATTCCTTTCACTATTCAATGTTCCAGAGTGATGTTCCTGTTGGTCCAACAGTCGACCACTAAATCAGGAGAGCTGGTGATCAAGTGAACGTGGGCATTCTGTTTGAAGTATGTTGTTGATCTGGGATTCCTTTGATATATCACTAGTAGTGGATTTCGATCGATTAAATAATGATTTTACATATTTATTGTGCAAAGCAATGAGTAATGATGGTTAATGAGATTCTGATCCAGTCACTAAAAAAGCAAAGTTCATTAGTCACTAAATTACATCTGGACTAAGAAAACCATGGACCGATGAAATGAACTTGTTAATGCATATGAATAGGTGTTTGGAATTTGGGTTCAAGATTGCCACAGATGGTTGTAGAAGCCAGTTGAATGGCAAAGTGGTTTTAAGACGCAAACGTGATCTAGTTGGACAAAATAGAGAGATAATAGAAGCCCGAGGACTTATTGGTTACAAGGTTTATAGTCATAAGAGAAGGAATTGATTTTAAAGAACTTACCATTCTCAACACTGTGTTCAACAAAGGACTATTTAGAGTGGATTTGGCCACTACGTAAGATTCTTTTGATTTGAAAGCTACATCAAATGGGCTCAAGACAACTTTCCTTGAATGGTGATCTGATGAAGATGTGTATTATGTCAAGCAACCTAGCTGGTTTTTGGCAGAAGTTGGAAAGGAAGATTTAATTTGCTAGCTCAATAAGTCAATTTAATGGTCTTAAATAGGCTTCGGTAGTGTAATCTGAAGTGTTGATGGATTAATCACGCTAAAATGGTTTAAAAGAGAATATAGTTTGACAATGCATATATTGAGGTCAATAGGAGTAGTATACACTATCTTCTTGTTTTATATGTTGATGATAATCTACTCGCATCAATGATTCTGACTTGTTGATGGAGAACAAAACACCATGTTGTCCAACTACCATTTTTGACATGAGGATCTTGGTGAGCGCCTTCTTATGTTTGGCATAAAGACCTTCGTGATAGCGCTAACGGGGTGCTTAAATTGTCTAAAGAACCCTATATTGAGAAGATATTGAAAGAAGTCAATATGCATACACTGTAGTTTTACTAGAGCGCCCAATTGTGAAGGGTGATAGTTTTTCAACACGGCTCAGTGTCCTGAAGATGATGATGAGAGGCTCAATATGCACAAGCTTGTAGTTCTAACTAGAAGCTAATTGTGAAGGGTGATATAGTTTTTCAAAGCTCAGTGTCCTCAAAATGAATGATAGAGAGAGAGGAATGAGAACCAGTCATAATTCATCTTTGGGTTGGCATCCTTATGTATGCTCAAGTATTGTACACGCCCTAGCATGATTGCTTTGTGTTTGCATGTTGGAAGGTACTTAGCAATCTAGGGAATCAACATTGGAAAGCTGCTAGAAGGTCACTTAGGTATTTTCAAGGAACTAAGGACTATAAATATTGACATATCAGCCACAATCCCAAACATACTTGAATTAAAAGTTGGGTTTTGTGATGTTGAATTTGCTGGCTGCATAGATGATTAAGAATTCACTAGAAGCTATATTTTTGTGATGGCAAGAGGAGCTGTTCTTGGAAAAGGGTTAAGCAAACACTTACAACATCCTCAACTATGGAGGCTAGTATGTGGCATGTATGAAGGCTTTTTGTCATGCTATATGGAAGATGCAGAATTTTTATTTTAGCTGGGAGTTGTTAACTCCATTTCTAGAACCACTAAATTATTTTGTTATATTCCGCAGTTTTGTTGCTTTCTCTAAGAACACTAGAGTACTTCTCCTGCTTCCAAGGCATATTGATGATTAAATTCTATTTTTGTTAAGGAGAAAGTGGCAGAGTCTCTATTGAATATTAAACACTGTTAACAAAGGTATGTTGGTCGGATCCACTAACCAAAAGGCTTACCCATAGTTGTGTTTCTGAACATGTATCTCAAATATGGGGTTGTTAGGAGCCTAGGTTTATAGTTAAGTTTAGTAGAAGCCATTTTTGGTATTTTAATATATGTTATTGTTGAAAGGTGCGATATTATGTATATTTCCCTGTGAATCAGCAATGAAACGCATGTATGATTGCCTTGATTATTGTTTCATGAGATCTTCTATGGGACATTAGAATTTATTATGTATTATGAACTTTCGATGATGTTTGATTATGTAAGTACATCACGTGGGCAGATATTTGTCTGCGATTCATTTTTTATGTGTGGACTTACATAAATCAATGTGATAGCGTCATAATCAATGTTATTTATTTTTGCATTCTGGTCTAAAATAATGGGCGCTGGACCAACATTATTGGTTGCTTTGATTTTTTATGGACTCACCTATTCACATTTAATTGGCCCCATTAAGTCAACTGGCTTGCCACATAATGTGTGTTAATGTGCTGTATAGCTATGAATATAATATAAGTGCATAAGTAAGCGCTTCTCTCCTCTTCTGGATGAAAAAAGGGCATGCAGCATAGCACTTCTCTTGGAGTGCTATCACATTAGGACGTAGGAATATTGGGTGAAAGTGACAGAGGGCGAATACTCTCATACTGATTTCTCTTACCCACCACAGACTAAGCTATATTTCTTGACACCCGACACAGGTGTGTCATGGGGATGGCAAACAGAAAATGGATTTCCATGGAATTAATAAGGTTAAAGCGTATATCATATAGATGTTCCTCTCTTTAATTGCTCTCATTGCTTATGTCATGAGCAGTGATGCATCTAATGTGTCGTTTCACACCGAGTGTTGCATCCATATAAAATGGACGCAACCATGAATGAGTTAAATGCCTTTTTTTCTGAGTGAAAATTTGGGGTTTTTTTGCAGTTTTACAAAGTGGTTATTTGATAGTCCTTCATTATCCGCGCTTGAAATAATCATCCATCTTGATGAGGCAAAACATTATGGATGTGAGATTAATGAAAAATGTTTATGCATTCGAATCGAGAAGAGTGGTTGATGTGGCACTAGTCTCGCTAGCTCACTAGATTAGAGCACGTGGCGAGTTCTTACGCTTGAGACTCTTGGTTGTTCTTAAACTGTCTTCTTCAAAATTGTGAGTGTATCATACAGTTGGAATGACAATTTTAAGTCTGCGTGAAGTACTCGAGAGAAGGTTGACAATTTGTTAGCCCATACCTCTTCAACTAGATGACTATCAAACTCAAGCGCGCTCATTTTCTACATTGGTCTATTCATCTGACATCCCACTACTTAGGTGCTAGTGGTTTAGCAAAATAGCTCATCATTGGGATACCTGACATTTGTCTGCCTTCAAAATCAAACTGAAAAAAAAAATATTTCATTGCTTGGTTGACATTTATGTTTTTCTTTTCTTTTTGTTCTTTTCTTTTATCTCTTTGATTTTTTAGTGGGATGGGGTGTTTGTGGTTAGTCTTGGTGCACAACCTTTCTGAATCCGAGGATCCAATGGCCCTATTGCGAGGCTGCGAGGACTCGATAAGATCTATTCGGACGGGCCCGCCCCTAGATTCAGGCATCGAAGCTGTTACTATTCTCCTTACTTAAGTAGTGGTCCTTGAGTCTGCTCTGCTCTTAGACCAAGAAAAAACTCTCATTTTCCTCTCTTCTTCTTCTCCTTTTATAAGGCTTTTTTCCAAGCATCACCTGACTAGTTGAGTACGTCAGCTAGATCCTAAGGGATGTGGTGTGTTAGCGAGGGGGACTATCAGTTTGGTGTGAGCAGAGTCTCAGAAATGGAAGAGGGCTTTGGGGGAATTTTTTTTTACAGAATGTTTTAAAAAAACGACCCCGATACGCGGAAGCGCTCACCCCCCCAAAAACCCCCCCCGGTCGAGGGGGGGCCAAGGAGGGCCTAGTGGAAGGAAAGAAACATTAAAAAAAGAGCATATAAGAATTGGGGTTTTTTTCGTGCCCCCTTGTAAGATCCTCTCTTTTTTTTTGGGGACCCCGCTAACAGGAGCCTCACGGAGGCTATTTTAATATATAGCGAGCATCTAACTATGGTAAGAGGAAGCCTCTAGATATATAGCGCTACGCGGAACCATTCTCCCCTATCCATGTGGGTACATTCAACAAACCACTCTCTCTCCTTCCCCTCTATGTAAGAACACTCTATACGTACCTTTTTGTTGTGTCCACTGAGATTGCGGGACTAAATGACAAACACCCCTTATGGAGGCAAAACGAACCCCTCAACATAATTCATTACTTATACGTATGTCCCGGGAACCGGGGTTTAGAGATCGCGCCTCTGTGATAACATCTAGTGTAACATCCACTACCAACCATGAAAGATATTGTACCGCTTTGGACCTCAATGAGTCCCATGGCTTTAAACGCGTTCTACTCTTGTATAGAGGATGACGTACACTCTCAGATAGACCAGGAAGACTTCTCTCTTGCCCTCATTCAGCGCATGTGGGAATAATCACAGGGTAGACTCGAAAACCCGTGTCAGGCAGCTCTACGTAACCCTCTGGTACCATGTTGAGTATATAAGAGACGTATAGAGGCTTGCATTGTGGGACTTGCTTCTACTATCAATCCGGTCAAGTAACCATCTTGTTCCTCATAACCAATCTTGTCAACCAGTATTTAGTCTAGCCGCCCTTAATTGAGTCCTCGACCAACATCATTGTACATAGCACCGTTTCGTTCCTCTGTACTTAATGCTTTCTGCTCACATCCTATGGTGACATATAGTCTATATGCAGTCTAGGTGGTAACGTCGAGGTTAATATGTTGCTCCAGGACATGTTCAAATCTCCACAGATCGACTAGGTAGACCGTCGCGCGCATTGTAATCGGGTGAACTTCGAGCTATGCATTTGATTATGGCACAGTCTTTCTTGCTTAGTTACTGCTGCCCAGTAACATATTAGGCTTTCACTCAGGTAAGCTCTATTATATTGAGAAAGTATCTTGATGGACACCGGGTGAGGTTGTCGATTATGGTGCTCCTTTTGGTTTATGCTTGTAGCTTAACTGACGTTTCTCACCTCAGTTGTGAGATCCATCGTAGTCTCAAGAGAGAGAACCAAACAACAGTTACGGTGTAATACCCCTCTCTATTACTTTTCCGGTGAAAGGCTCGGTTATCCTAGGTCGAGAGGGTGTATGCGGGGCCACTCGAAACAGGTGACGACCACGGGTGGGTGAATCCCACGGGTGGACACCAATTAAGCTAGGTTCTCCTAATGAGCGGAACCTCACATTTGAGCCCGGTATCTCCAAATGTCCCCGACTTCTCGCGATCAAGGAAACCGGAATGTGTTAACAGGGTGACTTGTTGGGTGCAAAACTTCTTCACTGACTACCGCTAAGGGTTCATAGGACCAAACATTACGTCGCTGAAGGATGCAAACACTTGAATGGCATAAATGATGGGCTAAACACCCAACTTGCATTGGCACACTCTACATTAAATAGCTTGGCAAAGAGCATTCTCTCTTTTTTTTTATGAGCAAACTTTTGGGGTACCCAAGCTCATTTTCACTTTGTGCTTGTAGTCGTCTCTGCCAATCACAGCCCAAGAGCCTTGGATTTTGCTGCGTTGTGGATGTTAAGCTCTAGTTGACTCACATTTTTCAACAACTGACTGATTCCCACTCGAGATTGGTGGAGGTAACTTTCGCTTTTTGATGAGAGAGAACGAGAGAGTCCGAGTATCTTATAAAAAGTTTGAGTCACCAAATTACTTTTATTTATTTAAATGGGAACCATACGTAAGAATAAAAAACATTTCGCAGAAAAAAAGGAAGATATTGCGATTGATGATATTGTTTTTGAGAAGTATAGCCGAGAAAAAAAACAACCTAGTTTGTGGGTCCGGGAACACATATGAGAGGGAGATCAAGGGACAGGGGGGGGTTGACCATAATCAGGGGGTTAAGGATACCATCCTCCACAATGAAGTAGCACCTCCCTAAGCCCTAATAAGGTCTCTACTAATAAGCCTAATTGAGGGAAACATGGAATAATTAATCATTGATATATGAATACCTAGATAGGTTAAGGTGTTTTCAAAAACTCAAATCCTTTTGGTCCAAGCGGACAATATCTTCACGGTGGGATCGAGCGTTCACAACAAATGGTATTAGAGTCGATCCCGATCTCGGTGTGGGGTTTGTTGGCCCATAAGGGGTGTTTGTCTGTTGGTCCAAATCCCTGGGGCTTAGCTCTTGACAACCGTGGGACACAGAGTGATCAGAAAAGTTTGTGATCTACATGAGGCGGGTGTTTGTGAACCTCCATATTCCTGATAGTGTAGGAAATTATCTTACGATCAGAAAAATGTATGGACTCACTTAGGTAACCACTATAGGAAGCGTTTTAAAGCCATGAGGAGGCCCTTTATGTCTAAAATGGACAATATCTACACGGTTGAGAGCGAGTTTAACAAATGCCTATTTCTAACATGCCAAAACTAGGATTCAAACCACTATAAATAAATAAAGGATAATAATGCATAAACTAGATCTATAACTTAAAGTTATCAATGAATCAAAACAATACACAATAAGTTAGCTTTACGGTAATTATATTACTCAACATGCATCTATTCACTAATAGAAAATCAATGAAGACTCAATGCTAGGGCACCCAAAGTCCAATATCGAATACGGGATATAGTTCTTAATACATAAATATATTCCCATTGGAACTTGTATGAAAGGGCAAGAATTAAGAGTGTACCTTGTGCAGCAGCATGCAAGTGTTTCTATAAAAATGTAGGTTTAATTACACTAAATAATAATATAAGATTAAAGAATAATAAATAAAATACTAACCCTATATAACAATTACATACATTACATATAATATATAATATATGAACCTATATATATATAAAAAATTTAATATATTAAAATTTAATAAATTAATAACAACTTAGCATGTCTGCAAGTCACCTGGAAATTCACAGTATGTCTCGAAGGTGATAAGCATTTAATCAAAAGCCAATGAAATATCATTAAAAGGCGAGAATTAGTTCAGCAAGAACTAAACTCCAACTCCACTTTCAAATGAAAGGTTATCTCACCAAAATAAAATTAGGTAATGTCCTATTATATAACAAATTTATTCAAAAATGGAATACTACAATAAAAAAAAGGAAAAAGGTCAGACAAATAATCATAACAAGAAGATTGTCTACAAAATAAGATCTAAAAAAATGATGCAGTAGATTAAGTTTATGCAGAAAATTTTATTAGACGAATATCTCTTAATGTTTATTGTATACATGCCTAAGGACCAAATTGAATTTAACACCGCTTAATCATTTAGTACCAGAATTTTCAAACATGAATGATATAATCAGGGGAGACAGGGCATCTGTTTTAAGTATTAACAATTTTTTTACAATTGAATTGGATGTCCTGAAAATTTCATACAAAAATTCATAAATATAATCTGTAATGAGTGTCTTTATATTAAAAATTATCACAGGGCAAATAGTACAGCTCATAAATATTTGAAATAAATAAAAATACTCTTAAGCTATAGAAAAGCCTCGTGCAGTGGGTACAAGAAGAAAATTAATATCTCTTATTTAAAAAAAAAGTTTTATTAATTTTTTATGTATTCAAAAAAGCTAACTTAGAAGTATATGAATTAATATAAAATTTCCAAGACATATTAAGAGTTCATTATTTAATTTCTAATTTTTGAAAAAACAAAACTCAGAAGTGTCGGAAGACAAGTTAATGTGAAACTGAAACCCTTCTCGTAAACAGTTTTTATATCCTCATTAACTTTGGAAAAACAATATTTGAGCTCGAAAGAAAGATTCTAAAATCTAATGTTTTAATTGAACAGAGACTAGATCCTAGATGTCATAGGGAACAAGCTTTAGATTAGTCAGCACATAAATAATATTTTATATCATAACTGATTTTACTACCTACTGCACTCAGTTGTCCTCATTAAAAGACATTCACGAAGTACTATGTTGGAAACTATCCACGGTCAAGACTTATCTATTTATAGAATACAATATTTCCGGGTCTCGTTAGATACAACACTTCGTTGTGAGAGAGTTATTGTTATATTAATCACATTGTATATTTAGGACTAGATATAATCACATACACATGTACCATGGCACATGTGTATTCTGGAAGTTTTCACTGAATAAAGTTAACTTCATTGTCACACTGGATATCAAAACACCAGACAATATCATATTTATATACACTTCCTTCTATTCTTCTCTATGTATTAACTATGCTACGCGATATTATTAACAAATAGGTGGCATGAATCTCTCAGAATAATATGAAATTTTCATAACATACAATGTCTCTATTAGTATGAATCTCTTTGTAAATGGAAATTGCTATGTAATTAGATTTTTATAAAGTAGAATATCTGATAATTACTATTGAATCACTTAACAAACACAAATATAATGCATCAATTAAATAGATATCTCACACACGCAATAACATATTGAGTAAAATATTACCCAAGTGAAACATATATGTCGTGAAATGAAAGCATGAGATATGGATGAGGTGAAGCCCATTGCTTCGTTAGTTGTCTGTGGATGAGAGCTGTGGAGTGTGGCCAACGATGTAGTGTGTGTTCATAGTGCGCAGCTGGCGATGCGTTTTTCTAGATCCTTCAAATGATTGAGTTCATCTCATAATTATTTTTAGTGTATCATTTCAACTTGTTGTGCTATATTGCTCACTACAGTCATAAATATCATGCACTAAGTAGTGATTTCTCAAAAACGTCTCCCTTCAAGCAAGTCATCGCCTAACTCGTACATCAATGTGGTCAAAATATTGAGAGATATGGAGCACACATGTCTACAGATCTGCAAATCTAGTATTTTTAACTTGCAACCACAGAATTTATGCATTCTAGACATATTGATTATCATGAGCGCACTATCTAAATATGATATGTGAAATTTGTAAACAATCAAATTATGCTTTTAATAACAAATTCAGCCATGGAGATTTAACATACAAGTACACTACGCATCCATTGTTACACTTCATAGATGTACCAGTCAACACAGAATTTAATAACCAAAAGCTCACTACAAGATCTCATGAAATTTTTATTCATCTTATGTTGATTCACATAAAAATATTCTATCTGGCTCCATTTGATAGGCCGCATCGAAGATATAATTTAAGACTCACAATTGGTCTCACTTAGAATGCATAAATTAACTACACTCACACATGGAGGATAGGAAGCTACTCCATAACATCCTGGCCCACAACATCCCCATTGTTTCATTTTAAAAATGCATTAAACATCAAAAGCCACTAGCATGATGAATCTTCATAGAGCTAGCCAATGTCTTATAATAGAATATTACCCAACCCTTAAACTTCATTCTAGTGTAAATTCCATCACATCATGTCATTGTCCTTTATGATATACTTCATTTTTTATAAGTTACCCTATCTATATGCGAGTGCAAACATTCATTATCTTGCTTAGCACACATCAGTAATTTTAATTGAGTTTTTTATTTTGTAGCATAATGTAACTCTTGTTAAAATACATGAAAGCTCATTATGCTACATGATACCATCTAATGACTAAGCTGGGGCATGCAATTTTAACCAATAACTGTACATTCTCTTCTCATCTCTATATTTTTTTCTCTATAAACACAAACAAGTGGCTACACTATGTAATGTGTGTAGCGTGAGATATCCAATGAAACAATTTGCATCTTCCACTTTATAAAATATTTTATGAGTAAATGTTGCCACCAATTTTCTCAGTTCCTAATATATCACATTAAAAATAAATAAACATTTAACTACGCATACTAAGTAAATCTCTGGTCTCGACTCATATATTTATTTCCCTGTCGACACTTCACCATGAGAACACCGTTGGCAACTCTTCACCAAAAATCACAATATCCTTTCATATCTAGATAGAGTATGGATCCACATTAATCAAATCTCTCAGAACATACTCATTAGAGCGATGCTATCACTACTTTCTGAGTAGTAGGATGAGCTGAGGTGAGTATAAGACCATCCTGCATCACGAGCTCATCTTGTGATAGAAGAGAAATACACAAATGAAATATTAAGCAGCGTATTCACTTATTGAGATATAATTTACCAATGAAACGCAGAGCACATTCATAAAACCTAATAGCAACTATGATAGCTCATTATAATTTGAAGACGTCTTCATCTCATGGAATATCACATTGAAAGTCTACTTATCATGCCTCTAAAATTGATGACCTATGTAAGCAGATCTAATAGAAGTACACCAAGATGAACAAATATATAGATAATAAAAAAGATATCTATTAAGCATCACAATCATAACAACAATTATAAGATCAGCAAATACTGTATTATTTAACTCCTAATCAATTAATTAAAACAATATGAAACTGTAGATTGAAGAAATAAAATGGAACTCAACTTATGTCGAGAATGTATCTCAACTTAATGACATGTCGAGCTATTTGACCAATAATCTACCACATTACAAATATCCTCGCAATTGATTGTAAAAATTATAAGGACAATCTATATGTATATCATCATTGTAATTATTTCGTTAATAAAGTGCTTATTAATTATTATTTCAGGGCTAATAAAACATAACAGTAAATCTTAATTCTAGACATATCAACGGTGTCGTATGAGTCTCTACCTCCTCGCCTGATCTCGTAGTCACTTATGTTTAGCTTTTTCTTTGTTTTAACTCTTCTCAAACATTCTTACCGCACTGAATACATCCATACATGTCTTTCCATCTCAACCAGAATATAAGAATAATTCGTGTCAACACCATTGTCCAGAATGAAACCACTATTTTCCCTTCGCTATGCTCTCGTTCGATCTACTTCGATCATTGTTGGTCCGCTTCCTATCTGCCGATCTTCATTTAATGAATTCATTTTGATACTAAATCTGTCTTTGAACGTCCTATGCCTTAGTCAGGAATTCGCTCGTAACTTACCTTTGTTTTATCACTGAGAGAGTGGTGTCTTCTCCATAAGGAATCGAGTAACCTCTCAACATTATCTGAAAAGAGTATCTATACCAGGAAGATCGCCTGTCCCAATATAGTCAATGATATTTGGTCGAGTATTTGCAGTTTATACCTCTCCATTATAATATATAAGGTATTAGACTATTTAAGTTACTTAAATTCTGCACTTCATTTGTAGAGAAATATTTGTTTCCTCAACATTATAGCGTTCTTTCAACTCTGTTCACGCGCCCAATAACGTCTATCTATCAGCGTTCATTTTTCACATGACCAATATGAAGACCTTCGGAACTCCTCAATCACTTCCGGGCTAAAACTCATGAGATCATAGGTTGGGGCCTTTGTCTCACTCAAAGACTTCTGTAAGCCGGGAAGTTTCGCTGTGAAATCTCGCATAGGATGAGGCAGTTGACAAGCGGTATCCTAGCATACTATTGTATGCCCATCTGTGCTGCACTAGACCAAATTCCTCTTAACTTAGTTAAGCCTAACTTGCGCGGGTGGTGTCATGATCGATTGCGGTGTGCTCATCGTGTGTATCACTCACACTTTCATATTATTTATAGGATTTTCACTCTAACAAACCTATGTTACATGGAAACCATCTATAAAAAACTGTCAATTACGACCTTTTTGTTTAGACTGTCTCATGCTACATAAGAGAGTGCATTACATGCACCCAGGTTCATGAGCTATATGGCATTGGCATTCAAGGAGGTGGGACCCCGCCCTACGCCTCATTTAAAGTCAATAATCATACACTGAGAAGAGAATTTACAAATTTATGGACTATTCAATCTTTCTTCCTATACTATTAGTCTCACGAGCTTCACAGGTTAATGAAGGGAAGATAAAGGATAGGAGAAGAATCGGAATCCCGAGAAGAGAGGTATCAGCAGTAACTGGTTTTTAAATTACGGGAAAGCTCATGAATGTGTCATAATCGAGTTCTAAAATTTATTTTGTGGCCGGCGCCTCTTGCAATCTGAGCATTGGAGACCTCATACAATACGTCCCTAAGTCTTACCGTATCTTTTGTTCATTTTTGGTATTACCAGAATATCACAAATGCATAGGGCTTTTTTTGATTATGGGATCTCTACGAGCAAAATTCACAATGCGTAATCATCAGATCAATTACAATGTAGTGGATATCTCTCTGAAATAACATGCTTCATTATTTCAAATTATTAAAAAAAGACCTAATAAAAAGGCCATGAATTCAGTTTTAAACGTTTATTTATTATTATTTTACACCAGGTTAATTTGCAATAGGTGGGTTCAAGAATTTTCATAATTAATTTTTAGTGAATCCTTTTAGGCTGGCAACTTTCATTGAGGGATTTCTTAAGACTTAAATTACGTAATGAACAATCATAATCTACAAATACATGGTTCTTCACCGCTAGATAATGATGATTAGGCAGTAAAAACAAGCGAAAGGAGAGATAATACGAGACAAAGTATGTTTAGTGTAGTGTGTAACATAGTAGGTGGTATGTTGTTGGTTGGTTAATTGGTCAAACATTTTATTCATGAAATGGGGTTTGGATCGGTATTAGGTGTTCTGGATTCGGCAGAGGCAAAATAATTTCCCTTCTATTAGAATCTAATGAGTAATCTTATTCGATCTAATGAAGGTATATAAACCCTTTGTGGTCAGAATTGATGAAATTCTATGGCCTGAAAATCTCTCTAATAGTAGTTACTTTCCTTAGGTTATTTAAATTACTGTGTCGACCGTATTGTATGGAGCACAAGTTTTAAAGATATACGGGGTTTGTCTTAAACGCCTGGACGTGTTACCTTGATCAGTGTCGTTTACTTAAAGAAAATGAAAGAAACCGGTCAGAAAACGGGGAAGAAAGCAGGGGCAATTTGGTGATAGAGGGGAACTTAGTAGAGTGTAAGATAAGTGAATAGGAAGAACTTGTCCGAAACGAAGGGGAACATGAACAGAAACATGAAAGAGAATGCAACACACGAAGGAAGATCCCATTCTCTCTCCTTATGGTGATCCCAGTTTTTTTCGGCAAGAAAAAGGAGGAATTCCGGACTAAATGCGTTAATGAAACGTGGAAGAGATCGTTGGCCTCCCATGGTCTTGGTCGTACGGTCACTCTCGTTTACTCTTGAATACGAGAGCTCAGGGATCTACGAAGGTATATGGAGACATAAGGAAATAAACAAGGGATAGAATTCCAAAATCAATTTTTAAAGATAGAGGCTATACAGAAAAATCAGTCCCCAGTTTAAATTTGGAACTAATATTTTGTTCTCTTAACTGGATGGGATATTCAGTCATGGAAAGATATTCGACAGTTGAAATATTAACAGATAGAAGTGAAGATTATATAAAACAGATAGAGAATGGTTCATGAAACTGATAATAATCCGGACCTTGGATGAGGAGCTCTTTAGGGGGGATTTGTATAAGTCATTGGGAGATTTGGATTTTATATAGGGAGATTCCTTTAAAATATTGTTTTTTTTTTTGTTTTCTATATTATACACTGTTAAAGATTTGGATAAATCCGACAACCAAAAAAAAAAAAACAAAAAAAGTAGAAATCTTTATATAATCTGGAGGAGCGGGTTGTAATTTCTTTAACGTATGACTATAACGCCACTACACTTTAAACTTCATTTCGACTAATTGCACTTTTCAGTGTCAAGGATTGAGTCAGCTAATGGACATGGGACTTATGAGGAGTCAAACAGTGGGAAGCACGCAGGATTGGGTAATTCGAAAAATTTGAAAGATAGTTTTGACAAAATGGACTAACGTGGCAAGCACATCCCATTTTCACCTAGTTGAGTTATTACGCACTTCTTTCTCAATTACTCATTTTTCTTGCACTCGTTTACTTACTCACGATAGTGTTTAGACAAAATTTACGTTACGTAAGAAATGGAACCACAAGACTAGCCGAACGTACGTTTTCTAGAAAGTTTGCCACCAAAAAGGGATCCACTACTAACTGCTCATCTCTAATCAACTTAATCTACTAAGTCAATCATTGGATCTAGAGAATGTCTCACGGGCAAATAATGTGATTTGATAAGTTATTTATGAATTAATTAGGCGAAACTAAGAGGAGTCACTGTGGACGCGACATAAAAAACATTATGCAGAATACAATTAAAACAATGATGTAAATGAGAGAAATCAATACACACGTATATTTTAGAGGATCAATCAATCACGTGGATTAGGAGTGTGCACAGCATCTATGGGCAAATATAGATACACTAATATAATTATATGAATAACAGAGAATCATATACGGAATGCTGACATTAATAATATATGGAGATAATAGCACAAACGCGAATATATAAACGAAGTATACAAGAATGATTGTTACCAGAGCCAAAGTGAGACAGACACAAAAGAATGAGAAGTCATGTCTGTTGCATAAATATACAAAAATTCAATTCCTATATCTAGTGTGTATCTCAAATACTACATTGCAATTTCACTAATGTAATTATCTAATGGGTAGTTATGATTGTGTTGGCGCCTACCCCTCACACAATATTATTAGGGCGCTCAAACTGTAACATGTACCGCCAAAAAACCTGACACTGGAGAGCCTTCTCTTAAATTCTCAGAACAACGCCTTACAAGGAAGGGGATGCAACATGGAAAAGGAGCCGTAGAGATCTGGGAAACTTTTTACTTTGAAGTATCATGTGGGGTAGGACCACTAGTTCCTGAGATGAACTGGGTGGCGCTTTGTATACCTGTCGCATCGTATGATACCTGCAATTTAATAGTTTATCTATTGTTATTTGAAGGTCATTTGACCGAAGCCTATGTTTCACCTTGTACTCAGAGTATATAATTTAGATCCGATACCCGTATCTGACCATGTTTTCTATCAGTACCATCTCGCTGTTTCTACGTTCCACAGCTACAATGACTTTCAACGCAGAGAACATAACTTCAACTATCGACAGAACCTTCCCTTTGTGTACCACTTAGAACAGACACAATGACCTAGACACTAAGGGCGGTAACGTCAAAGCCAAGACTAAGAGAAAAATGGATATTTTTTGCTAATATGTTTTTGTGTCAAGAGGCAGTCCTTTTCTAAAAAATCAATGAAAAAAACAATCAAGTAGAGTCACTGATATTTAGTCGGAGTATCTATCTTTGGTTGTTTCTCTTCCCATTTTTTAAGAATTTGTAAATAAGTTATATGTACATTGTTTGGTGAAATTCTAGTCGATTAAACTGTATATTTTAGATCTACATTTCCATTTTTATCTACATATTAAATTTATATTTATTATGTGGTGAGAGAGAGATTACATTTTATTATAAAATCCGGTTTTTATTTTTTGCACGACTCTGTAGGATCAAGAAATAAATGGAACAAGTCTACTGGCATGAAGATCGAAAGTTGAAGGAGATATTGCAAAAACCAATTCGTTGAATTTGATATAAATTCTGTTCGTTGATATTGTTTTTGTTTGGCCACGAATAAAAAAAACTATGTGCGTCAGCCACAAGAATAACTAATTGTGACCACAACGCAGCACAATTCCAAAGGGACTTCTTGTTCGAGCTAAGTATGGGTTATTCAATAAAAAAATGAAAACAAATGGGTCCCCGGATTAGTATCATTTAGTCGAGCTTAG
>JBAPGN010002883.1:0-38608 GCA_037355405.1 Vitis amurensis
GCTTGGAAATGTCTTGGTGGTTGATGTATATCATGCTTTCTTATAGTGAATGAATTTTGGTCCCAAACATTACATTGAATGTCTAGTTGGACTGAAGGCAGTCCCTTATTGTAACTTTGTTCTTTGCTTCTATTCTCAAAAGATTTATTGCCTTTGTTTCTTTGAGGTTTTCTTTGCCCTTTTGTCTGTCAGGGGAGTGTCGGGCAGTTGGTTGAATTGGTATATCTGAGAGCTTTTGAGCTGTGTAAGTAGTTGTTTGCTTCTTTTGGGTGCATTATTTTGTGCCCAGATGTACTAACTTTTTAGTCAGGAAGAGGCTTCTAAAATATCTGGTATGAAATAAGCCACTTCAAATAGGTTAATTGCTCCGTTCCAGAATTTGATTAATCTGGCATGGGCTACATGAGCCGGATAAATTGATAAGTCGGGCATTTCCAGCCCACCAAGCGAAACCAATGGGGCATTTAATATTCCTTTACATCTAGTTTGTATTGTTAGGGATATTACTTTCCAGCTTTCTCATTATAGTTGTCTTTTGCCTTGCCCTGCTATGAGTAAATAAAACTGTAGTGTTGTGGTGGTTGGCGGCAATTACCCTTTTTAGTACTATTATGGTAAATCTTATATTTTCTGTTTAATGATTTGAACTTTTAGGTGGAGAAGAGAAAGTTGTTATTTGTTTTCCTCAAGCAATTCTTAATTGTATACAAGAACTGGGAGCCTGTTGATTCTGGCCAGTTTCTGGACACTGCTTCCTCTGCAGCTCCAACTGGGGAGTATTCATCACGATTTGATGATATAGTGGTTGGTTGCTCAGCTGGGCATCCTGCTGAGATTATTTTGGTCCTAACCGAAGAGGTTGGACAATTGACTGCTCTAGTCACAGAGTGTAAGTTGGCTTTAATAAATTGCTTCGTTGATATTATGTTTCTGGTGAATGATGGAACTAAAAATTTCTGTTTATCATGCTAGTTCATTGGGTATTTGCAGAAAATGTCTCTTTAATAAGAAAGTTGCCCAGCCTTCTCGAAGTTCAGTTAGGGATTTGGTTGGATTGTTCAACTCAACTGAGTTGCATTTCTTACCCTTTTTGGTGTTCCATGTTAATCCATCATTAGACTACTATCTTTTTGTTTTTTGTTCAACTCATAGATTTTTGTTTGTTATTCTCACTAATGTAATTAGTACATTTTCAGCGTTTGTACTTATTGTTATTTTTTTTTATGAAAACATGGGTGGATTGCTGGGTGTGAAGTTGAGTGATAGCCCCAGCAGTAGAAATAAGTAAATGGTCTGAGCTCTTCAAATCTCCTCGAGATCAAGGGAGGGAGAGAAACCAGTCAACCTAAGCCAAACCTCTTAAGAAATGAATAGGGTAGCAGTGTGCTGCTCATAGATCTTTTGCTTATGGGTAGCGATGAATGACGATGCAAAAGGATTATCTTCTCGCACATGTTAATTTGATGAACATCCCTTAAAAAGGCAAAGTGTGCATGTAAAAGGAAATTATATATTTTTTCAAGTTCTTAGTAATTCTGTTCGCAGCTTTACCTTGTCTATACACTATCTTCTTTTTATGAGTGATCTAAAATTGATATCTTATAATTTATTAGAATTGTGCAACTACTTTGTCGTTTGTTTGGGAAAATACTCAATTACTTCTTGAACTTTCAGGTTGAATATTTGGTTGATATTTAGTACTGTGATTGGATTATTTAGTGCTTGTTTGGATGTACTTCATATTTTCTGTTTTAAAAAATAAAAATAGAATAACTTTTATATAAAAAGTTTGGACTTATCTAATGTCCTTAAAAACTACTTTTAAAATTTGAGGTAGTAAAATTTTTTTAGTAACTCAATTCTTTTAACTGTTTTTAAAAGTCATTATCTTTTTAAGATAAGTCTCAAAGAGTTTTTACATTTTATATAGGAATTACTTTCATTTTTTTGTTTTTAAAAATAGAAAACAAGAAGTGTATACAAATTGCACCTTAATTATTTCCTTTTTGCAAGTTGCGTTTTCCTTATTGATTATTTTGTTATATTAACAAGATTTTGTAGTATGTTGTTTGCCTTTTTTTAACTTTTTATGTTGTCAATCTAGTAATCACTAACTCGGTGCAATCAATAACAGTATCAGGGGCATCCACCAGCTTCACTATCACCTCGGAAGGGTTTCCTGTCTTGGATGCTCTAAAAATTGTTACTCGCTCAATGCATAATTGTAGAGTTTTCGGCTACTATGGTGGGATTCAGAAGCTTACAACACTAATGAAAGGTGTACTTGAACATTTTTTTGGCTACTCTTTTTACCCTTCTGCTATTGACTCTTTATGTTGTATTATTTTTGATAAAAAAAAATGTTTGTTGTATTATCTAATGTTGATAAAGTTGAATTACTATTTGTGATTATTTTTTGTTTTTACTGCATGCATTACTTGCAAGTTGCAATTGTACTTTTATATTTTATGTATAGAAATGCTTAAATCATGATGAAATATAAAAGAACTGTTAAATGCTGCTATTGTATTATAAATTCTTGTGCACCATTAAATGAATTGCTTCTATGGGTATCAATATTGCTAAGTAAGGGTAGAAAATGGATATCATTTTCATTAGGACTATCTACAATTCAAACTCTAATGAATGGGATGCCAATTATGTTGTTAGGTGGTCACATAAATGCCCTTGGAAGGCTATTGCTCAAACCTTCTTAGACTTTTTAGTTTTGCTCATTATTCTGTGGGTGATAGTACAAAAATTCACTTTTAGGAAGATCTTTGGTTGGGTGATAAATTTCTTCATGAGTAGTTTGCAAACATTTATAGAGTAGTGAGGTTGAGAAACTCTTATTATTTCCTCCGTGCTAGTTTCCCTCTCTCTGTTTATATCTTGGAACTTCAATTTTCATTATAACTTCTTAGAGCAAGAAGTTGAGGAACTAGCTCATCTAATGTTTGCTTTGGCCCATCTCTATTTGTCACCCATTATTGATGCAAGAGGTCTGTATTTAACATCCTTGGAATCATTCTCAATTAACTCATTCTTGAAGGCTTTTTTTGCTTTGACCAATTTAGTTCCTTTTGTTCTTGCAAATTTCGTTTGGAAATCCAAAGTTCCATGAAAAGTGATGGCCTATGCATAGCTTGTGACAAATAAGAAGATCAATACTAGTAATGTGCTCTTAGGAAGAAGAACATAGAAAAACGCTTAGCCTAGAATGGTGTGTTATGTGTAGGAGGGAGGGGAGTGAGGAGTTTATAGATCATATCTATTTTTTTTGATAAGCAAATGATATATATAAAAAAAGGCCAATAGCCTCAAGGCATACAGGAAGTATACAAAGCTACCAACCCTAAAAAAAAAACAAAACGAACCAAACCCTAATTGGAGGCTAACCACTCCAAAAAACCTATTAGGGATTTCGACTCCATATCAATGTACACTTTAGCCCATCCCCAAATAACGTATACAAGTGACGTTTTTAATTTCTGACAAGCCAACACCCCCCCTTTAAAGGCTGGCCTATTCCTCTCCTTCCATATAGTCCAAAAAATAAATACCGGGATGGCCTTCCACACTTCTTTTCTTTTCCTCCTCACAAAAGAGCCTTTCCAACTACTAAGGACCTCCTTTACAGAATTTGGAAAGACCCACTGCACACCACACAACACAAGAATGATGTTCCATAACCCTTTTGCCACTGTACAATGAATTAGTATATGGTTGATCGTTTCCTCTTCGCACCCACACAAAAAACACCGATTAGGTAAATGCCACCCTCTTCTTTGCAGCCTATCCAACGTGAGGACTTTCCCCCAAGTAGCTTCCCAAGCAAAAAAGGCAATTTTGGTTGGGACTTTGCCCACCCAAACATTGCTATGAGGGAAATTCATCCCTTGAGAATTTGCCAACACATTATACGCATGCTTGACTTTAAACAGCCCGTCGTCACCCTTCTTCCAATAAACCGAATCGTCTTCCATAGTAACACTATAATCCCTCAACACGGCTAGAATATTGCCCACCAAGCCCACCTCCCAATCATTCAAATCCCTTACCAGCCCTAAGTTCCACCCTCCTTGACCCGTATTCTGATCCCAGCATTCCTCCACTGTGACACTCCTATGGGCAGCCATGGAGAACAGGTTCGGGAAGCCTTGGGACAGCACAATGTTACCGCACCAAGGGTCAGTCCAAAACCTTATTCTGCTACCTTTTCCCGCCTTAAACCCCATATTTTCCCAGCACCAATTGGATTCCTTCAAGATCTCCTTCCACACTCCAACACCGAACGCCCCATTTGCCTTCCTAGTCCTCCACCCAAACTCCTCTTTCCCATACTTAGCCTCAAGCACTTTTTTCCAAAACTCCTCCTTAGCACACGCGAATCTCCAAATCCATTTGCCAAGGAGAGCTTTGTTCAAGAGAGTAATTTTCCTTAGCCCCAAGCCTCCCTTCTCTTTTTCCGCGCACACCGCCTCCCATTTAACTAGATGACTCTTCCTCCCCCCATTGGCTCCGCCCCACAAAAAGTCTCTTTGAAGCTTTTCGATCCTTCTTGCCACTGATTTAGGCATACGGAAGACCGACATTTGATACAAAGGAATGCTGGACAGCGTACTCTTTATAAGAGTGAGTCTACCACCTTTAGATAGGAATTGCCGTTTCCAAAGGGAGAGTCTTCTCCTCGTTCTCTCCTCCACCCCATCCCAAACGGAAACAGCCCTACTTGGAGCCCCAAGCGGCAGTCCCAAATAAACAGTAGGGAGCTGCCCCACCCTACACCCAATTTCAGCCGCCATATCCAACACCCCATCCACCTCCCCTACCGGAATAACCATGCTTTTGTCCAAATTAATCTTCAGTCCAGAGGCAGCTTCAAACCAAAAAAGGACCCAGCCCAAATGCAAGAGAGCCTCTTTCTTGGCTTCGCAAAAAACAATTGTGTCGTCCGCGAAAAGAAGGTGAGTAACTTTAACAGCCTGCTCTCTATCTCTCCAAATTCTGCAGCCCTTGATGTAACCCCCTTCAGCAGCCCTAGTGATAAGCACACTTAAAACTTCCATGTCCATGATAAATAAGTAGGGGGAGAGCGGGTCCCCTTGCCTTAATCCTTTCGTGCTTGAGAAAAAACCAGCTGGGACCCCATTCACCAGCACTGAGTATTTGACAGTGGAGATACAATTCCACATCCATCCTATCCACTTTGACCCAAAGCCCATCTTTTGCATGACCTTTAACAGGAATTGCCAATTGATGCTATCATACGCCTTCTCAATATCCAATTTACAAACTATACCTTTCTCTCCCCTCTTTTGCCATGAATCTATCACCTCATTTGCGATTAGGGAACCATCAAGAATTTGTCTCCCTTTGATGAACGCATTCTGATCCGGAGATATGACCTTGCCTATAACTTTTTTGAGCCTATTGGCCAGCACCTTGGCCAATAGTTTATAAAGGCCCCCAAGCAGGCTGATTGGCCTGTAGTCACCTAAATCCTCCACCCCCCCTTTCTTTGGGATCAGCACCAAAAATGTGTGATTCAGGCTCTTAATGAAAGAGTTCTGATCATAGAACTCCTTGAAAAGCCCCAACAAATCCTCCTTGACAGTCTCCCAACTGTTTTGCCAAAAGGCTATTGTAAAACCGTCCGGGCCCGGGGCTTTGTCCCCATTCATCCCCTTCAAGGCTGTGAATATTTCAGCCTCAGTGAACGAACCCTCAATACCATCCGCTTCTGAGGGACTGATCTGGTTCATAAGAAGGCCTCCTATATCCGCCTTCCAGCCCGGGTTTTCCGAAAGGAGCTGCTGATACGCATTTGCTATACCTTCCCTCATATCTTGCTCCTCTGTGAATCTCACCCCATTTATCATAATTTTGGACATGGCATTGATTCTCCTATGCGCATTAGCCATGCGGTGGAAGAACCCCGTGTTCCTATCCCCTTCCCTAAGCCATAATTCCCTAGACAGCTGCCTCCAATGCACTTCTTCCATTGACACCCACTTTTCATAGCTCTCCTTAGCTTCCTTCTTTTGGTTTAGCTCCACCTCTGTTAAGCTCCTCATTTCTTCCACAGAATCCCAGGACTCCACTTGCTGAAGGGCATCGGCTTTGTTTTTCTCCAATCTTCCAAAAACCTCCTTATTCCATGTTTTTAAATTTTGTTTCAGCCCCTTCAGCTTGGTCGCCAATCTGTAACTTGGTCTGCCACTAACCGCTATCCCTTGCCACCACCCCTTTATCAGCTCTTGGAACCCTTCAGCTTTGAGCCACATATTTTCAAACTTGAAAGGGGACGGGCCTCTCCTTACCCCTCCCCCCTCTAACAGAATCGGGTAATGATCCGATGTTGGACGAGGCAGCCTTCTGTTAAGAACCCTACTAAACTGATCTAGCCAATAGGGGGTCGCTAGGAATCTGTCCAATCTAGCCCGCGTTTGGTTGTTGAGCCCCCCACTCCAAGTGAAGGAACCCCCTTGCAAAGGAATGTCAACGAGCCCTAACTCGTCAATGATCTGGGCAAACCTCCTCATAGCTGAGGTAATTCTCCCAGTTTTATTTCTATCATCTAGGTACAATGTTATGTTGAAGTCTCCTCCCAAACACCACGGCTCCTCCCACAATCCTCTGATTGTCCCAAGTTCCTCCCATAAGCCCTCCCTATCTTCTCTAGAAAAAGGTCCATAAACCCCCGTGAACACCCAGATTGCACCATCACTCTCGTTCCTGAATCTACAGGAAATGGAAAACTGACCCTCTTCCACCCCCAGAATCTCCAGAGATCTTTTATCCCAACAAATTATGACACCTCCTGCTGACCCCTTAGCATTCAACACCTTCCAATCAAGGAATCTCCCCGGCCCTAGACTCCTCACCAACTCATCAGACATCACTTGCACCTTCGTCTCTTGAAGACAGAATAAATCCACCTTCTGCCTCCTGATCATTGACTTAATAATTCTCCTCTTGGGCCTATCATTCACGCCCCTCACATTCCAACTCAAAATTCTTAAGTTCATTGGACAACTACTTTCTGGTTCCCTCTACCCTTCATAGGGCCTTTCTTCTTAGCTTCCCTCTCATAGTTAACAGAACATTCCAATCTCTTAAGTTCCCTCTCAAATCTTGAGGCCTCCAAAAGACCTTTACCTATGATCTTCTCCTTTCTTTTTCTGATTTTGTCCAAGAAATTCAGGATTTCCACCTCCAATCCTTCCGTAGAGAAACCTAGAAAATGGCTGAATCTAACCAGGCTATTCTCCTCCCAATTCAGTTGGACCTCCTTACTGCCCTCTTGTGGCTCCGTCTGGTCTGCCATCCACCCCAATTTTCTTCCCAAAGGCTCAATACTGTTTATTTCAACCAGATCCCAACAGCCCTTCCTTTTCTCTATTCGGTCCTCTACATTTGGATTTCGGGACCCACTTCCACTCATAGCCCCCTCCCTTTGCACCCCAGAATGGTCATAACCCTCCTTTTCCGGAGACTGACCAAAGCAAAAAGAATTAGAGGAAGAAACCCCTTGTACCCGGAGACCCCCCAAAGTTACATCAAGACCGTACCTTGCAGCTTCTTCCTTCAGCATTCTCACTGTATCCTGGCATGGTGGGACCGACTGCTGTCTTCTCCCCATCTCTTCTACTCTGTGATTGATGAACTCATGCTCCATGAAGGCTCTGTTCTTAACGGTGAGGCCAGGGGAGAAGGTCTTTAAAAAAGGCCCATTGTTCACTACGTGGGCCTGATTGAGAATGGATTTTCCTTTCTGAAGATGGCCCACTCCATCAACTATAAACCGCCCCACATTTGAGACTTGCCTCGGCCCAAGCTGGTCCCCCATTAGGTTTAGGGATGGCCCAGCATCCTGCTCCTTCCAGCTGCTAGTACCCGCGGACCCAGCCCACGGATCGGGCCCCCGCAGCTGGCCCACATGCGAAGAAACCCGTTCTGCTGTACCCTCTCTCTGCAACAGACAGCACGTCCCGTCTCCCATCTGACGCTGCACCTCGATTCCCACACCCACCTTCTCTTTCACTCTCGACCCCGCGCGTGGAGTTACATCACCCCTAACCTCCCCTCGTAGAGAATCGCTCAGGCCACGATTCCACTCCTCTTCCTGCCTTAGCACCGGCATCGTCTCCCACCATAATGATAGGGAGTAAGAAAACTCTTCAAACCCTATCACCAGCGACCCCGGGGTGTTCGCGCCGTCCGATTTAATCAGTATCCTTGCCCATTGTAGCTCCTCCATCCTCTCCGTCTTTGGATCCACATCTACGAATCCTCCACAGGCGTCTCCAACCCTTCTCAACACCGACGGAACCCAAAGCGAGACTGGAAGCCCCAAGATCCTCACCCACACTTCCTTCCTTATCTCTCCCTCTTCCATACACCTCGATCTTGGATTCCACCTCTCTAGTTCCAGTCGAAACCCTCCCACCAGCTTGTCACCAGACAAATGAACCTTTCTTGCTTCTTCCGCAATCTCAAATTCCAGAAGAGCTCGCCTTTTACCCATGCTCGCGATCCCCATTTTACCTTTCAGCCCCCAAGCCTTTGCCATTTTCCAGCCCATATTTTCCAAATCTTCCCCTATTTCGTTGCTAGGGTTCCAACTTCCAATCAAGCAGTGCTCCAACCTGCTAAGATTTCTGCTGATCTCCTCCCGTCCCACCTCCACACGAATGGGCCTGGTTTCCTTGTCCCCCCAGGTTTTCACTATGTCCGCGAACGACCTTCCCTTGCCCTTTTCCGGGCTCGGCCTTCCCGAAGACCTCATTCCTTCCTGATGTATCATTCTATCAGCGCTAATACCCAACTGGCACAACGCTTCCACCATTGCCGTCCAGTCCCCTTTACTCCCTTTGCCCTTCGGGATACAAATGCTGTATCTCTTTGATACCTCATCAACAACCCCTACCCGCAGGAAACATCCTGCCCTATTATAAACGCGCACCATGGAGAAGCTTCGGCCCTTCTCCTTCCATCTCTTCTCCCAGTTTCCATCCCTCCTATCCTCAATGCACTGCTGGAGACCTTCTGTGAGTAGCCCTACACTGTTCAAGCCCATGCGTACCCAAGACGATACTCCTTTTTTGCTCTCCGTTATGGTTAGGGTTGTCCCTCCCTTTTCCACCATTGCCAACTCAAAAACCTTAGATTCCACTCCGAAGCTGTATGTCTTCCGTTTCCGCCTGTTCTCCGCGCGATGCATCTTCCCATCGCTGTCGATCTCTCTCACTCCCTCACTCGCAGACTCTCTCGATCTCTCTCTCTCGCTCATCTCTCGAATATATAACCCAAACTTCCATAGATATCTATGTTGCATGGGTTCGAATATGAGTGTTGGATGCGGGTCTATGTTTAAGTGTTTGATTCTTCACAATTCATATTTTACAATATGGGGATTCAAGTAAAAAGGATCTAGAAAAAGGGTACAAATACTGGGATACAACATAATAAAAGAAATTTCAATTAAAAATAAATTGGAAGTGAAGATTTCCATTTTTAAATCTCCCATTTTTCCCTCTTAACATTTTTTCCCTCTTATCCCTAAATATTTTTACAAAAGTTCACTTTTAAGCTAATTGTTCATTTTCTATAATGTAATTATTACTAAGAAAGTCAAAATAATAGAAGGATATCCATGAAAAAATCAAACAACCTCACCCAAAGTAAAATAGGAGTGTTTGACGAGGATTCCCATGTGATGTTGCATCAACACACGTACGTTGGATGAAATTGAAGTATCCAAATATCGTAGAATCATATGTTTTGTATGCTCCACAACATTGACATTATGGTGTAGATTGTTTTGACTTGTAGAGATTGATTGGGTTCCACCTAGAAGGGTGGAAAAAGTGTTAATTTTGTCCTTCAAAGGTGTAGGGGACTTCCTTGAGGCAGAACTCTTTGGCAAATTGTTGGTTTCACTTTGATTTGGATTGTTTGGTGGGAAAGGAACAAGATGATTTTCTGAGGATAGGGGAAGGCCTCTAGAACTAGTTGGGTACTTGTTTTACTACTCTTCTACCTTGTGGGCTTCTACGCGTGAACCTTTACAGGTATCCCTTTGAGCGTCATTCTATTAGTTTGAAACCTGGTTTGCCGAGCCATGAGGTTGACAAAGGACACACTTTGTGAATGACTATAACCTCTACTGGCTTTTGTTCAACTAAATTTTTTGATGGATGTTCTTTGGGCAACTTAAAGCAATTAGGGATTGAGGGGTTGTTTTAGAGATCACTTTGGCGGAGTGTTAAGAGCATTCTCTAAACTTGTAGGTAGAGGTTTAGTCATTGAGGTAGAAATTCTAGTGCTTTTGGAAAGGTTGCTATAAGCGAACGTTTTAGGTCTCTCCAATTTTCTAGTAGAAGGTGATTCTGTTATTGTCATATCACGGGCTAAGAAGAAAGATGACCATGGAAGTTTGATGGGTGATTGCGCCAAATTATTGATATTTCTTTAGAGTTAAGATGTTCCTATTCTTGGGCTCCTCACTTAGGCAATCATGTGGTAGATGTGTTAATAAAATGTGGAGTTAGACATATGGTTTCCTTTGTAGAAGATTTTCTACTTATGTGAATTGTAGCTAGATTTTAGTTTTTGAACTAGTATTTTGTTATCCACCTTTGTTATCAAACTTTCTATAGAGGATTCTGTACTTTGGGAAGGATTTCTCATCCTTGTTTGTAGTTTGTACTTAACAATGAAATCTTTCTCTCTTATCATAAAAAAAAAAAGGAGTTTTTTTCACCTGAATCTAGAATATGTGTTTTTAAATACATGTAACATGCACAGTGGTGGAGGATCTTACTCTATCATGGTTCAACGCAAAATTGACACCAGTTCATCTATCAGTCTCCAAAGGCATTGTGCCAAAATTTAATAAGCGCTTTTAAATTCCTCCTACTAGATTAATGGGTTTAAAGTTCTATCCTCTTCTTTAGAACGAGAACAAATACAGCAGCATTCAAGTCCTAAATTCTCCTTTCTTCTGGAATGCATACAACATACTCATCACTTACACTCAAACATTCTGCCATATGTGTTGCCAGAATTTCATTGCAAAACCACGTTGCCTTGTTGCCTTATTCTCCCTTAGATCCTTAGGGTCTCCATGATGACCTCCTCATCCTCCTACTCCTTGATTCTCAGGCCATACTTGATCCTCATCAACTGAGTTGAATGTAACCCATCAAGTCCAATCGCTAAACCCTTAAGTCCTCATTAAACATAATATCAAACTAAGCAAAGAGGGAGAAGAGAGTTGTATAGGAAAAAGCTTAAAATATATGGTAAACCCCTAAACAAAAGGAAACATAATCAACCAAGGACCATGTGGCAATTATATTTACATGGAAAATATTAATCGAAGGATCATTAGTCAAGCATATTTATAAAGATGCTATTGATGACACATAATAAACACTCGTAACCTTTTGGACTTCTCTTCCTGTTGTTTTTCATTTTTCCACTGCTGTGTGCCCTTAATGAGCTTGCACTGACAATTTTTTTTTGTGGATCTTTAAATATCTTATGCATTTTCTGTTTTCCTTGAGCTGTGATAGGGTGATTTTGTTATTCTATTTCTTTGTTCTAAGTGTATTATATTTTTGAAGTATTTGGATATTTTCATTTTAACACACTGGATGTTGTTTATTTCAGCGGCTGTTGTCCAACTCAAAACAGTTGCCAGTATACTTTCTGCCGATGAAAGTTTATCAAATTTTACCGTAGAGAAGACAGGAATCTTGCAAAAAGTACTTGTATATGTGGTGTCAATAATATGTAGTTTCATCGATTTACATACAAATACGTTGGAGAAGACTCAATTGTACAGTAATGCTGTGGAGTTTTCTGTTCCCAGAAGTGGTGCATCCTCAAGTGATCCTCCTAGTAGTTTGAAGGTTTCTATTTGTGAAACAAGGCTACAGTGGCATCAAAAGGCAGTTGTATCTGTGATGGAAGCTGGTGGTCTTAATTGGTTAGTAGGTAAGGTAGGAGATTTCAGTTTTTATTTTATTTTATTTTTTATTTCTTTTTTTCAGAAACCAAGAAATATGTATTAATAGTAGTAAAGATACAAGAGAAGGATGAGAGGTCCTTCCCACAAAATACAGAATCTGATTGAAGTAAGAATACACCCCTCCATAGAAAACTATATACAAAGATAATCCCCAACTATCTCAAACTTTTGAATCACAAACCGCAATCCAGCTGAGTTGTAAAACACTAAAGAGGAACTCCTCTAAAAGCAACAGTACAAGAGGCCTATAGAGAGGAATAGAAATGAAGTAAATCCCATAACATTCCTTCCGATCTCCCTTTATCCTAAAAAATCCTAGCGTTTCTCTCTTGCCACACAATCCACAACAAAGTGAGGCAAACAATTTGCTAAAATGTCTTGCTTTTAATTGAATTACCCAACCCTCTAAATGCAATAATCATCATGTCCTCAATACTCCTTGGTGGAACCCAAACCAACCCTGCTAGATTGAAGAGCTTGTGCTAAAGCCCAATAGTTAAAGGGGCAATGAAGAAAAAGGTGGTCAAACGATTCACCATTTCTTTTGCATAGAATGCACCACCGAGGACAAAGGGATTTGAAGGGTCTTCTTAACTGCAATTTGTCATTGGTGTTTACCTTTCCATGTATTACCAACCAAGTAAGGGCCTTAACCTTTGAAGGGACTTTTGATCTCCACAAAAACTTGGTTGGAAGGAACAAGACAGGATTTGAGAAATCTGACAAGGCCAAGAAAAAAGATATAACAGTAACAAGCCTGATGAGTAAACAATTTTTATTTTTATTACTGTATTGACTTGTTAACACATAAAATAAACTTGTACCAGTCAGGTCTGATGTCTAACCTTTTGAGATGTACAGAGATTGGGATAGAATGGTGGACATAATGAAAGCTATGTTTTTAAATTGTGGCTTTCCAGGGCCTCAATTGTGAAGTTCAAGTTGGAATGGGATGTATAATGGTTGGGATAGAATTGGTCATGTTGGGATGGTATTGTGATTCCTAGTTTCTCCTTTTGTCTTTGGGTTTCTATATGTTTTATGTTTTTTGGAACAGACCTCTTGCATGATTGTCTCTCATCTATAAAATTCATCTGTTTCGTATAATTTTTTATTAAGTGGTTCATAAGTCCTTCATTTTATTTTATTTATTTATTTAATAATCGTATCATTTTTTTAGGGTTCTTTTGGGGGTTGGGGTGGGAGTTAATTTCTTGTACAATGTCATTTTAGAAGGTTAAAATTGGTTGACTCTTGATAATTCCATGAACCCTTGTTACATGCCTATATCGCTTTTTTTTAACATGTGGTTTGCCTGGGTTCTTGGCTACCTGGATTTACACTGCATCTGTTGGTAATTAATCACCCAGGCTGATATTGATTTTTACCTTGATGGCTGCTTGGAAGAATACCTTTCTTTAAATCCTGTATTTTTTCAAGTTCCTTATATTGTGCGTGTTTGTGTTATATATCTGCAACTTCAGTCCTTTGTGGGGAAGAGAAGAAAAAAAGCTTAGAAGGCTGCCCTGTTATTCATTTTCTGGACTGTTTGGAGGGAGATAATAGGAGGTCCTTCAAGGATGTGCAAAAACTGGATAAAGCGTTAAAATCTTCCTTCTTTTGCTGTCTTTTGGAGTGCATGAGGGTGGGCTTAAATGATGTGACAATGTCTATAGTAGATTTAGTCGATTAGCTTGGTGTTATGTAAGGGGAGGGGCTTTTGCTGTTGCTTCTCTTTTGTTCTTGCCCTGGTGCCCTTGTGTACAACCTGTATACTTTGGTGTGCTTTTTTGATAGGTGCTGTTTATATATTATTTGCTTGCTTGTCAAAAAAAAAAAAAAAAAAAAAAAAATCTGCAACTTCAGTTGTTATATGTCCTTTTACACAGACGAATGCTTTAATTTGAACATTATGCATATCTATTACATTGTGAGTGCCTTATCTTAGTCATTTTTGTAGTATATATGGAAAGTTAGATTTTACTGAGAATCTTCGACTGGTTGATTAAATTAGTGGGACACAGCATCTTCTTGGCTTTGTATGCTCATATGCCTGCCATGACTTGTGAATGAAGTATCTGGTCTCCAATTTGCAGAAGTCTGAGTTATTTTAGTGCTAGAGGCAAATGGTACAGCACTGAGGGTTGCCATTCCTGCAAGAAAAAATTGGCAGTTGAACTTTTGTGGAAGCATTAATATTGGAAATTGTTGAAGAAATTCTTTATCATTATTCTTCACGTGTCTTGAATCCTCACTAAAATTCAATACTTCTTGTATAATATGTATCTTATTTAATTTTACTCTTTCACTCAAAGAAATATATTGTGTTTCAGAACTGTTGCGTGTCATCAGAAGATTGAGTATGAAAGAACAATGGACAGATACACCACTTCAGTATTTGACTTTGAGAACACTCTATTCCGCGCTCTCGGAGAATCCTAGGGGACAAAATCATTTTAGAAGTATTGGAGGTCTTGAAGTTCTATTGGATGGACTTGGACTTCCGCCGAATAATCCATTAATATCTAAAATTTCATGTTGTTCTGACGAAGAAAGGTAATTTTTTTGGATGTAGGTAGCTACACCTTTCATATTATGCTTCCTTATTTTTCAGATATCATTTAAGACCTCAGGGTTCTGAGAACATTGGTGAACAGTTAGCAGTTTACTGTTTAGGCATGGTAGTTCCTTAAAATTTGGTATTTCTCCTGATTCTGTGAGGAATTTGTTCTTAAGATGTAAGATAAATTAAACTGATTGGTAAACTTGCTGAGAGGTCCTTACTATATTTGAAACTTTCATTTAAGCCTCCTATGCTGTTCTACTGCTTATAACAGGGTGATCTATCCTTTCAGTTGCTGGATGACTACACTAGTATTTTTAGTTTTTCATGATTAACTTTTTATTTTTTTCTTTTTTATATACACGAAGTTGTTGTGATTGACTTGATATTTGTTCCCATTTTGATCAAAAGAAAAATATATCTTCATATCTGTGATATGGATAAGAATGACTGCAGGTAGATAATATATAACAGTTTATTTATAATGCAATTGGATGTTTGAGGGCAGCTGTAAAATAAACTCTTTGTTTTGTTGTCCATCTTACAAGCTCTATTATATTGCGACTTGTACTTTATCTTTCTAAACTGGTGCTGAAGAATCCATTTCATGATGCTCTCCCTTCCAGGTTTTTGTATTCTTGATGTAACAAAAAGTTTAATTTCCACCTAATCTCTGTTCAATTTTAGTTTTAAAACTTAAAATCTATCACTGATCTGTTATTCTGCTTATAGGTGTGACGTGTGGTTTATCAATGTTCTTGGATGCATCCAATTCTTTTCAAAATCTTCAGTGATTCTTCCGTAGAGATTCATTGTCTTCTAACTTCAGCCAGTGACTGGGCTGACTGCTTGACTGTCCCTTTGTTCTAATCCAATCAGCTTGAATAACCTGGTAAACCAACCTTATCCATCCTATCCCAACCCTAGCTCCATCTGAGCTTGTAAAGTTGATGTTAAGCTCTTATTGACCTTCTTGGGTTAGAATTAAGGTTGGATCAGAAAAAAGGTGCTTCATTCTTCAGCTTGAGCCTAGCTTGAGCCATGAAATGATCCTACCAGTCCAGGTTGCCACCTCTAGGTTGCTTGAGGCATGAACTGCTTTTTGCTTAACGCTGTGACTTCCCATGGGACTATCTTATTTAGGAGGGGTTTGAATGACTGGGCTAATTCAAGTTTCCTTCATTTCTTTCATAAAATTTCTGATATCAATATTCTATCCATATTTCTGTGTTCTGGATGGACAACCTATCTGCAAGATACGATATTTTTGTTCGAATAATCTGTCTCTGCGTGTGCACCTGGACGTGTGTGTGTATTTACCTCTCAAATTTAATCATCAAATCTTTTGCTTCTTTAACATCTGGTTGGTTTTCAGTGCAAAACTTTAATGAAACTTGAAACAAGCTTTGTTACATGTCATGCTGCATGCATCGTGTTCCAATTCAACACTAATATGTTTAATTATTTAAAATGTTTTGTGATAATCCTGACTTAGTTGTTGATGCCTTGATGGCAACCTATTAGATACTTATTACTGATTGTTGTTTTAACTTTTTCCAGTTTGAGATGTGGCAGCTGAATGGTTTTGTTCATAATTATATGTGTCTTACTATGAGGTGGAATTTTTTCTTTCCATCCTAGAAGTGTTTGGATTGAGCATATATAAACAAAAAATTGTATTTTGATGTGCCCATATACACACTCACACACTTAAAAGTTGAATTATTATCATCTGCTTTGCTAGGATAATAATTTAAGTTGTTTATAGAACATTCTTATTATACTATTCCTTTGGCTTGGTTCCACAATCTAATATATTGGCATAAGTATTTTTTGCAGAGATGAAAATCCTTCTTTGGATGTTTTTCGGCTCCATATTCTTTCTTTGGAAGTTCTTAGAGAGGCTGTGTATCCTTTGTATGACCAACTGTTGTTTCAGTAACAGCTATTTCCATTAATGACCTTTTTTATTCTATGCTATACTACTTTGGCTTTTCAATTATTCTCATTTGTCATTAGTAGGGGTGTGTGGCTGTGGCCTTAACTTATGCTTTTTAATAACTCTTATTTATCATAAGTAGGGGCCTTTGCTGTGGTCTTTAACTTATTTTTTTATTCTTTTGTTGTTATATAAGTGCTCTCTATTATTGCTGCCCTTAATGATCATTCAGCTTTGGGAATTTGAACAACTTGCAGTTTCTATGTGAAAATGGTAGAGTTCATAAATTTGCAAATAGCTTTTGCTTGCTTGCTTTCATGGTTCAAGAGTACAAGCAACAGAGCAAGGATGACTTTCAACTACCTGCTTTTGACTCTATAAATGAGAATAAAGTAGAAATTTGTATCAGGAAGTCTTTTCTGCCACTTCCGGACAATGCTTCTTATTTGCAATATTGGAGTGATTATGCTGTCAAGTTGAACAGAGTTCTCTGTTCTTTCCTTCTTGCCGCAGAAGAAAATAGATCTCATCATGTCTTGTTATCAACTGGTCGAAGTGCCATGCCAGTCTCTTCGGTTTATGGAGAACTTTCTATAAAATGGATTATGAGGGTTCTTCTTACAATATTCCCATGCATCAAGGCTTTTTCGAACCAAAATGAGCTGCCAATTCATTTAAGGTGAATAGTACCCAGTGTGTGCAAAATTTTTTTTCTGAACATTTCTGTCAAATATTTAAGGTACAACTGATCTACATTCTGATACAAGTATTTGTCTGTCCCATTGGTATTTTGGTTGGCTTGTTTCTCACAGCCTTTTTCTTTAATGCTTCTCTTTTTTTGCTTCTTTCTTCCATTTTCTGCAGGATCTTTGTCAATACCCTGCAGAATTCTGTTCTTCATGCATTCAGGACGATTCTTGTTTCCTCACCATTATTGCTTGAGGTATTTCGAGAAGAGGGAATATGGGACCTCATCTTCTCTGAGAATTTTTTCTATTTTGGACCAGCGTCAGAAGGATCTTCTATCGAGTGTTGCACATATAATGAGGGATCTCTGAGTAATTCTGAAATATATGCCTCTAATTACACTGACTGTCAAGGGAAGGCTGTTGGAGTTGAAATCCTTCAAATGGAAGTAATTTCATTTGTGGAATTTGCAGCAACATTTAGTGGGAGTGCACATAACTTGGTAGGTCTTCTTTTATATCCTTTATGATAGTTCTAGTGTGTAATCATTGGCTTTTTCATTGAGCTTTATAAGCTCTGTTCTATGTATTACTAGGACATAAGATTGGGACGGTGTTAGTGTCCTGTGTTTGGCTTGGTTTTCTCAGTATTCAATATGGGAGACAAGGTGTCCAACAAGGCCAAAAAGGGAATTCAGGATTATCTACATGATGTTGGTTTTATTGAAAGCATCTTTCTGATGGCTAACATAACTTCTTGGTCTGTGTCATTGTTGTGCTAAGGCATTTTCTGGTTTGACTTGGTGCTACGCAGATATTTATGCATGCGTGTATGCTTTTATGCACAAATTTTTATGCTTTCTATATATGAAGAGCATCTAGCGGTTTGTCGAAGATTAACTCCCTGTTTTAGGGATTTCTAGTTCCATCTTCATCACATTCCTCAGGGATTCTCACCTTTATTTCATTTTATTTATGGCAGCCTGAATGTTCTGTTTTATTAGATGCCCTTGAACAATCTTCTTGTAATCCTGAGATTGCTAGCATTCTTGCGAAGAGTTTGCTTCGGATATTACAGCTTTCATGTGAGAAAACTATTGCTTCTTTCAAGACACTTGATGCAATAACCCGGGTGCTGAAAGTTGCTTGCATTCAGGCCCAGGAATATGGAAGACCTGGAAATATAGGCCTCAATGTTAAAAACAACAGTGTGGAAGTAGTTTCACCCCAAAGTTGTCAGAGATTTGATCCATCTGAGAAGGCCCAAAGTTGTCTGAAAAGCATGGAAGCATCCATGGATCTCTTAATGGAATACATCTCAATAGCAGATTCAGATGATGCAGAAATTTTGGTTTTGCGTAGTTCCACATGTGTTGACTGCTTGTTTGATTTATTCTGGGAAAAGACTTTCAGAAATCGTGTGCTTAATCTTATTCTTGACCTAATGAAGGTTCTCCTTCTTGATCTTATTTGTTTGATATTTGCTTTCCTTATCATTATGGCGAGGCAACGGAATAACTATTGTATTTTTGGTTTACTGCCTTTACAGATTGTACCATTTTCTGATGAAGATCAGAGAGCGAAATTGCGTCTATGTTCTAAATACCTAGAAACATTTACTCAAATAAAGGAGCGGGAAAAAAGTTTTGCAGAATTGTCAATTGATCTGTTGGTTGGAATGAGAGCTATGCTCTTGACTGATCAAGTGGTACTACTCTTAATAGCCATTCCTTTCTAATATGGGATATTTTATATTTTATATTACATGGTCTGTGTGTGTTGGTGAGTTGTCTATACAATTGTTTGCTTGTTCTGATTCCTCACCAAATTTATACCTGTTCAGCACTATCAGGATTTGTTTCGTGATGGAGAATGCTTTTTGCATGTTGTCTCTTTGTTAAATGGAAACCTTGATGAGGCAAATGGAGAGAAGTTAGTTCTGAATGTTCTGCAAACTCTTACCTGTTTGCTTGCAAGGAATGATGCCTCAAAGGTACTCCTTTTTCCTTTCAATTTTTGATATGATTATTAGTAAACTAGTCAATGGCTCCATTTACCTTCATGTTTTTGTTCGATACAAATAATTTTTGTGAGATTTCGTGTAATAGCATGTGTGACCTTTTATCTTTTAGTCATCTTTGATTGTTTTGCAAACTATCTGAGATCACTGGAAACCAACTTCATCATTTGACCTTTTTTCACTTCTAATTTAATGATTTGAGATTTCTTGCTTACTGGCTTGCTGGTTTCTAAGTTTTTCATTATGCATACAATTCTAAATTTCTATCATTTATTTGTTTGTAGATGAAAATGCATGTTCATGCAAAGACACATACTGACTATGCTACATGGGTTAGGATATGGGTGTTGGGTGTGGGTATATGTTTAGGTGTCAGATCCTTTGCATCCCAAAATTTGAGGACATTCTACTAAAAAAGGATCTCAACTATAAGTGTGGGTATTTGGATACAATATTAATGAAAATATATTTATTATATTTTCTATTTTAATAAGATGGTAAGCATCATTTTACTTTGATGTTACGGTTAATTTTACATGAACCTATTTATTATAGGTCTTTTATTTTAATAGCATGTTGAGAAACATCTTTAAGAAGATATTTTACCACATTATTAATAAGCTTTAATTAGTTTTTAAAAATTTATATTGATTTTGTAATAAAAATCTTTTAATACACTAGATGTTGATAAATTATAATTCATATGAAAATTTTAATTATATTTATATTAGAAACAAGAGATGTATTAATTATGAATAAAGAGTTCATGAGAAGAATGAAGAATCCTCCCCACACATACACAAACTTGATCAAAACCAAGAACTCCTTCACTATACATAGAGATATATACAAAAAGATAGATCACAAAAGAATGTACAAAGATTACATCTTGTTGAAACCGGAGGTTTGATTTTTAGGAGTTTGAATTTAAAAATAAAACCAGAAGATAAGGCTCGACTGAGTCCTATTATTTTGGACAAAAAGCGGGCCATGGTTTAATCTTTCTCAAGATATAGTATTACTAATAGTGGAACGATTACACCTAGTGGATTGAATTTGCTTTCTTGCAGTTTGCAAGAATTGACTACTAGCACTAATTCATAACATTCAACTTGATAAATTGCCATGGATAATGAACTATTGGTTTTTGACTGATCTTACCATATGCTCACTCTCTGAACTTTTTTGCAAACTACCTTACATTTTGAAAGATGAAATGGTGTGGAACTTGTTGTCATGTGCAACTGTCTGTGCTTCCAGATTTGGTTGGGTCCTTTTCGGTAAAAGGGTTTATGAGATTGTTAAGGTTACTTTCTATTATGTCTATAATCCTGTCACTAAAGAGATTGTATCACTGCTTAGATTTAAGTGGCAACAAGGTCAAAAGCATAAATATCTTTGGGAAAATCAAGCCACATTCTCATCTGCTCCAACTTCTCCTGATTGTGTTTTCATTATGCCCTTAGTTTTAAAAGGCACACTTTAAGCACACCTAGGCTCAAGGGGCAACCACTCTAGTTATAGTGTCGTGTTTGCTAAGACATGTGCCTTATTAAAGAGGTACACCTTATCAACTTTACTCTTCCTTTTTAAATACTCTTAATTCTTGAAAGTTCTAATTGTTTATTGAACTTTATACAATTTCAATATTTTTTTTATTGAATGCTTCTTTTCAAGGTTTAGAATCTTAATTTTTTTATTGATTGAATTAGATTTTGAATCATATTTTATAAAATTGATATCCATCTTCACTTAGGCGTATGCCTTGTGTTATGCCTTGCACCTAAGTTGTTGAAGGCTTTTGTGCCTTAGGTGTGCTTTGCACGTTTTAAAACTATAGTTATGCCAAATATTTGCAATAGGGAACAAATCTTCATCAGCACATACTCCAATGGGAATACAACATGGAAGACTCGTAACATTACTCCTCTACGTCCAAATTTTTTCCTTAATTATGATATGACCCACATGGAAGGAACTTTTTATTGTTATAATGTAGTGGGAGCATTGGCTTCCTTCAATGTTGCAACCCAATAGTGGAGGCTGCTAACTAAACACCACTGGAGAAACTGTTGGGACTAGACTCTGGTTGGAGGAATGTCCTACTTTCTTGCATAGAGAGGACATATGTATCTAAGACAACTTAAGAGAATTAAACGTTGACATGCCTGAGTGCAATATATACATGTTTGATTAGTTATATAGGGCTTAGAAAAAGATAGATTGGAAGGTAGAGCATTATTTCTTGATAAGTTTTTGTTTGGAGTTTCGACAAGAGAGCAAACAAAGATGGTTGTAAACAGCGTCTACTATTTCTCTCAATGAACATTCTTACCTAGGTTCCTCATCCATGGGTCAGAGGAAAAAAGGCCTACAAGTATGGGAGAGAAGTCTGAGTCTTAGGATAGGATACAATATATTGTACTACTCTTACAGGTATGGATGAGGTCCATAAGCCAAAACCCTACTTGTAGTGAATAAGAATGTGATCACTAGACTCAAAATCTTGTATACAAGGGTACCGCCAATTAAGCATGTTCTAACCTCTTCTAATAAGCTGATCCATTGTAAGGATTCTTTTCCACGCTGTCTCCTGCCTAAAGGAACCAACCTTAAACGATACCTAGGATTCCAAATCTTTTATCTGGGAAGGTGGTACATTCACCTGGTGTCAAAGATTAATGAAACCTTCTTGTAGTAATCAACTTATCGGTCATTCTCTAACAACAAGCAAAGGATTCAACAATTGCAACAATGATTTTCCTATTAGAGACATTCGTTTGTATATTTTCTTTGGTCGGAGACGAAATTGTCTATAAAAGATGGTCCCTCGACCTTAGTTGATTTTGTTGGTTGGGTGGGAACCCGTTAAGGGTGTGTGTTGGGCTGCTCCTTTGACCTTGGCTTTCAGCTAGGGAGTGGGGGGTGTGTTCTTTCTTGTAATTCTTTTTCCACTGCTTTGGTGGTTTTTATACAATACTTTTATTTATCAAAAAAAAAATAAAAATTTCCTATTAGAGACAACTCCCAATCTAAAATGTTCCTCCTGATAGTCTTCCACAGATTTGAATCATAAGCTTCTCTGCCCTGATGTAGGACAACCCTAGGATGGTTGCCTACACTCAAGGGTAGGTGGGCTAGGGTTTTATTTTTAGGGTGTAAGGAGAGGAACAAGGAATAAACTTTGTGGTAGAGAAAATTATAAGATAAGAAATAGAGAGAAAGAAGAAACAATGAAGAAAAGATGGAAAACCTTAGAGTCTCACTAAGGCCTTCTAGGAGTCTCACCTAGAAGAAAATCAATGGAGTCTCACCATTGAGGGTTGCAACCTTGCAATGAAAGAAAGTATAATATTATTCATCAAAAAATTCATTCCTGATATGCTGCGATATTGTCAATTAAACAGGTATCTGTATATTTGGATACACCTTTGTTGTTTCTTCTTTTCTACTTTAAGATGCAGAGTGTTAATTTGTAGTTAATCATACTTTCTGATTAATTAATTTATTTTTGCAGGCTGCATTTAGAGCTCTTGTTGGCAAGGGCTATCAGACTTTGCAAAGTCTATTATTGGAGTTTTGCCAATGGCGGCCAAGTGAGGGGCTTCTAAATGCACTGCTTGACATGCTTGTAGATGGAAAGTTTGATATAAAAGCAAGCCCTGTAATTAAGGTGACCTTGCATTGCAAATCTTCTCTGAACATTTTGTATCATCTATATCAGTGTTCTTTTTATTTGGTCTGCTGATTTCTTGAATTCTAATTTCTTTTCATGCATGCTGGGTATGGATTTATCCTTGGTATACAGTTGCCTATCTCATTGTTCTCATATTATTGTTTTCTTTCTTTTTTGTTTTGACTCAGAATGAAGATGTAATTATCCTTTATTTGAGTATTCTCCAGAAGGTTGGTAATTCAGTTCCCTTTGCTAGTATCATGCCTCTCCTGATAGAATTTTAATTTTCTAAAATGTGGCTACAAAGTCAGGGATTGATCCTATGACCTCAATTTTAAAGAGAAACAAAACAACCAGTGAGCTAAATCATACTTTGTGGCTTATTTTTGCCCCTTTGAAATTAATCTCTCATTTTGCCCCACTAGATTCCATTTCTGGCTCCATCCCTGCTGGAGCTGCCATTTCTTTCTACATATAATTGCCATATCTTTTTGCTTTTTCTTTTACATCATTTGGTGTCATCCTGAATCATTACTTTGCCATTTTGTAACTGGGCAGAGCAGTGACTCATCACGGCATTATGGGCTCAATGTATTTCAGCAACTGCTTAGAGACTCCATTTCCAATCGTGCTTCATGTGTCAGAGCAGGAATGCTTAATTTTCTTCTTGACTGGTTCTCGCAAGAGGACATGGATAGTGTCATTTTGAAAATTGCTCAGTTAATTCAGGTCACTGGTGGGCATAGCATATCTGGGAAGGATATTCGCAAAATCTTTGCTCTCCTACGAAGCAAGAAAATTGGGACTCAGCAAAAGTACTGCTCATTATTGTTGACCAGCATTTTATCTATGTTAAATGAGAAAGGACCTACTGCCTTTTTTGATCTCAATGGGAGTGATTCTGTAAGTCCCTATGGTGTCCCTGAAAGCAACTTCTAAGAATTATTACTTTAAGCTGAACAACTGTAGTTAATTTTTTATTCCAAAGTTTCTGGGTGTGTTAACTTGCAACTGCCATAACTAATGAACTGACTAGGGAGAAAAATGGTGATGCCCATTTCTTGGAGATCTCATGTTAATCAGAAGTATCGGCAAAATTTTGGTGATAATATTGTGTACTGATGATCCTATAATCATAATGGGACATCTTTTTATCAGGTGGTTCTGATATTCTCTTATTACCAATGTTTATGATATTTCATTGATTTCTCTCCGAAAGCCTTATTGGAGAAATTTATGAATATTCAAATATATTTCCAAATTTTCATAATTTCTCTTCATGTTGTGCTTTAGTGTTCACTTGCTATCTACTATGTATTTTTTCTTCTTATTCATGTGAAATTATTTGTTACTGTAAGAAATTAATATTTTATGACACTTCAGTGTTCAAATGTATTATTTTTTCTTCTTGAGTCAATATACAACCTGAAATATACTTGTGTCACACCTGATTTTTACCCTGTACATCACACAACTTATATCACTGCATTCTTGTAATAGTGCCTTGTCACCAAATAATTCATTATTATTTCACACAAATAACTCCTAAAGTTCCATTTCTTATTCCTTTGTTTCATATTATTTCCATCATTTTTAAGTTTCTTTTTGTATCCATATCTTGTTGATATTTCTGTTGATGTTTAGATGTTTTAATCCTCATAACTCTGGCTCTTTGGGAATCTTATGTGGAATTTTTTATTCTTTTATTTATTTATCTTTTTGGTTGGTGGGGGCAAGAGGGTCTAAAGGAAGACTCACTTCAGGAGGATAGGATTCTGTTAGATAGTGTATAGTTATTTAGGTTATTTACTTTTCCTTTTCCTTTTCTTTCCTTATTGTATTGTGGGTCCCACTAACATGTATATATATACCCAAGTCCAATGTGTATTTTTTTACAGTTTTTCAATAACAATAATTAGGGATTCTCCCTTTTCTCTCTCTCTCTTCACAGATTCTATATCTTCTCTTCCTCTATAATCTTTCTTAGGTATGCGGTTACCAATTCTATCTTGTCATTCTGATTTATATCCAATCTTCTTTTTCTTTCTTATTCTTGTAGGGGGTCAAGATCACAACACCTGTCCAGTGGCCTCTCAATAAGGGGTTCTCTTTTTCATGTTGGCTCAGAGTAGAAAGCTTCCCTAGGAATGGGACAATGGGGCTGTTTAGTTTTCTCACAGAAAATGGAAGAGGATGCTTGGCTGCACTTGCTAAGGACAAGCTGATTTATGAGGTAAGATATATGTCTTCCCTTGGAAATTTCTTCTGTTATCCAATTTGTGTTCTATCTCTGAATGCATCACTTGAACTATCTTGCTCTATTTGCACAATTTTTCAGATTCACTTATCGCATTGTTAACTGCCTTTTGTTATTACTGTATCTTAACTGTATTTTATTTTGTTAAGGTTATGGAAAAATGATACCAAACTATTAATCATAAATTTTTTTAACTTTGCAGTCTATCAATCAGAAGCGACAATGTGTTTCACTGCATGTCAACCTTGTCAGAAAGAAATGGCATTTTCTTTGTCTAACCCATAGTATTGGGAGAGCATTTTCAGGGGGTAGCCAATTGAGATGTTACGTGGATGGAAATCTGGCATCATCTGAAAAATGCAGGTAGCATGCCACTTGTGATCCTTGGCCATAATCATTATTATTATTTTTTATTTTCTAATGACTTACATAAAATTTATAGATTTCTTTGAATGAATAATTGCCCCCTAATCTCATGTTCTGATTGGTCCAGATATCCAAAAATCAGTGAATTATTGACAAGTTGCACAATCGGCACAAAAATAAATCTGCCTCCATATGAAGAAGAGAATGCTGTGTACTCCATCAAGGAGTCATCCCCTTTTCTTGGTCAGATTGGTCCCATTTATATGTTTAATGATGTTATTACTTCTGAGCAAGTCCTGGGTATCTATTCCCTAGGACCTAGCTATATGTATTCTTTCCTTGATAATGAAATTGCAAGTTCTTATGATAACCCATTGCCTAGTGGAATACTTGATGCTAAAGACGGCCTTGCATCTAAAATTATCTTTGGACTTAATGCACAGGTTCTTTTTCTTTTCACGAGAGACTAGTCTTTGCTAAACTTGCTTTTCTGTGTTGCTATTAAAGCTGAATGAAGTTGGTTTTCTTTTCAGGCAAGTGATGGCCGGACTCTGTTTAACGTTTCCCCACTCCTGGATCATGCACTGGATAAAAATTCATTTGAAGCAACAGTGATGCTAGGCACGCAGTTATGTTCACGGCGATTACTGCAGCAGATAATTTACTGTGTTGGGGGTGTTTCCGTGTTTTTCCCTCTCTTTTCCCAGTCTGATAGGTATGAAAATGTTGAAAGTGGAAAATTGGAGCATACATTGCTTACACCTATCACAAAAGAGCGTCTAACTGCTGAAGTCATTGAGCTTATAGCTTCTGTCTTAGACGAGAATTCAGCAAACCAACACCAGATGCATCTTCTTTCTGGGTTTTCAATTCTTGGATTTTTATTACAATCAGTTCCTCCTGTGCAACTTAATTTGGAGACGCTCTCAGCTTTGAAACACATGTTTAATGTTGTTGCAAACTGTGGTATGTAGCTTGAGCTCTTCTTTCATCTATTTAAGTGGCAAGTGTTTCTTTTAGTTTGTGCGCTTGATCATTCTTTTGTATTCACGTAGATGAGCAATTTTCTGAATATGGTTTCGTTTCTAATAATTATTTTTTGCTTCTGTCAGGCTTGTCAGAGCTGCTTGTGAAAGATGCTATATCTAGTGTTTTCCTTAATCCTCTTATCTGGGTGTACACAGTTTACAAGGTGCAACGTGAACTGTACATGTTTCTCATCCAGCAATTTGATAATGACCCAAGGTTGCTTAAGAGCCTGTGTCGGCTCCCACGTGTTATTGATATAATTCGCCAATTTTACTGGGGTAATGCAAAATCTCGATCTGCTATAGGAAGCAAGCCTCTTTTGCATCCCATTACGAAACAAGTTATTGGAGAGAGACCCAGTAAAGAAGAAATACGTAAAATTCGTCTTCTTTTATTAAGCCTTGGTGAAATGAGTGTCAGGTATATTGTCTTTCAATTGTGTAGTGTCTCCCACTGTTGTTTCCAAACTTCTTGAACCCTTTTCCCTATGAGTTTATTCTGATGTAGCTGATTATCATTATCATGTTTTTAAAAAATTTAAAGCTATGAGCAATATGCAGGCAGAATATTGCAGCATCAGATATAAAAGCCCTTGTAGCATTCTTCGAGACGAGTCAGGATATGGCATGCATTGAGGATGTTCTGCATATGGTTATTCGTGCTGTTTCTCAAAAATCATTGCTTGCTTCTTTTCTGGAACAAGTCAATTTGATAGGGGGTTGTCACATATTTGTCAATCTTCTTCAGAGGTATGTGTTCAGTAGGAAAATTTCAATAATGCATGAACAAACGTGATAATGAACAGTTTTGTACATTTCTGAGAGAGGGAATATTTCTTTCCATTGTCTAGGAAGTTGTTTCTGATTCTACATTAGAGATCTTTTTTTAACTTCCTAAATATTTTACTTGAGCCTTACCATGTAATTACTTTTTTTCCTGCTCTTCCTACAAGGAGTTTTATCACCCAGACAACATGTTGCAAAGTTAAAACACCTTACGCTTGACTGATGAAATCTTTGTTGAAGATCATATCATTCTTTTTTATGAGAAGATCATATCATTCTTCCAAGCTATATTATTCAAATCATAGAAAATAAGACATAAGACCACGCACCATCCCCAATTTGTCTTGCCTCTGCAACTTTTCTCCCTGCCATATATATATTCTTGATTGATGACATATTTTCTTCAAATTTTTTTCCAATTCTTCAAGCTTGGTTACTAATGTTATTGCAACCTAATCACAATACTTTCCTTTTATTTGTCTTATCCTCACATATATGATGTAGGACAACAAAAGCAATTATATCAAGGTAGAGAAAAATATAGGTAACAGAGAAATTTAGATGAGAACAGGGGAAAAAAAGGAAGAAAGTCGGTGATGAAAGAATATAAGTTAGATGAGGAGGAACATGGACAAATTTTGAATCACAATAACATTTGTTGCCTTCCTTTGATGTACTCAACCCTATCTGTAAACAATTCAAGATCTTACATGAAATAAAATACTAAACTGATAAGAGTAGAATTCCTAATTTTGTGATTAGAATAAAACCTTCTAACCTTATGATAAGAGTAGGAATCCTAATTTAATTTGAAATAGAATCTGTCTTATTCTCCACATCTACACACTTATATTTAAATTAAAGTGGATGGTCTTGATCCCCATCACTAATTCTCTGGAAAGAGAAAACTTCCTGTGCTATTCAAACTGCTTCACTTAAAGTGAAGATGTGCCATCAACATCCATGAATCATTGGCAAATAAATAATGGGTGATGAATAGTTTTTTAGCACTCCTTGCCTTTGAAGCTCAAGGTTTTAATTTGCATTCACCTTTTATATGAGCATTGAATCAAGGGGATGCCACCACCTTTAGGATTATATAGGAAGGACTTGAAAGAATAGAGTTAAGAACTCGAGAAACCAACATTTCTCACCAATGTTATAAATGGACAAGTGGAGAGCACTCAACATGGCAATGGAGGTTATGCTAAGAAGGTTTTCCATAGAGTAACATCCAAAAATCTGCTAAAAAACCTATTTCCAGGTACGAAAGTCTAAAAGGACTACGTTGTGTATAATTCTCAGAATGCCTTTATGGAGAGTAAGCTAATATTTAGATGTGGCCCTTATTTCTAATAAGACAATCTCCAAATCAATATATTTAATTGGAGGTTTAATTAATTAATTTATTTTATATAAGCTATCCACCCTATTAAGAGTGCATGATATGCATTGTGAGCTCAAATCCTATAGGTTTAAGCTCTTAGGAAAATTGGTTGTCTAACATGGTATCAGAGTCTTGTTTGGTGGGAGGTCATGTGTTTGAACCTAATCATTGCATATATTTATTTACCCAATTTATTAAGTCCACGTGTAAGCCCAAAAATAGAGGCTATGGATGAGAGAGGGTGTTTTTTTTTTTGATCAGGATGAGAGAGGGTGTTAAGAGTGTATAATATACATTATGAGCCCAAATGTTACAAGCTTAAACTTTTACGAAAATTGGTTGTTCAACACACTTAATAACAAAAGATTGAGCTTAACCATAAAGGATGCAAACCCTAAGTGATATGAGATCGTGTCTCCCCCTTACACCACTTAAATATGATATGGGATCGTGTCTCTCCTTTACACCACTTAAATACCTAGGAAGCTCAAATTCAAGAGGACACTATTGTTGAGGTACAACCCGAGGTTGAGACGTAGTTTAGAATATAAGTTGGATGTTAAGAAGACTTATGACCATTTTAATTAAGCTTTTCTCAATCTGTAATTAGTATGATGGTCTTTGGTTAAAAATTGATTACGTGAATTAAATTTTATATCTTGATGATGAGATTCTTAGTGTTGGTGAATAGAACACTATATGAGTTTTTCAAATTTTATGGGTTTTAGGCAAGGAGACTCACCTTAAGTTGTTTCTTTAATAAAGCAAGGGGGAGGAGCTTCATTAGAGGCTTCAAGTTAGATGGTCGAGGTGGAGAAAGTATGGAGGTTTTTCATTTACCCTTTTGTGATGACACTCTCTTGTTGGGTAAGGTGTAGTGAGCATATGATATATTTGAGTGGATTCTATTTTTGGTTGAGGTGGTTTTGGGAATTAAAACCAATTTAGAGTAGTGTTTTAAAAGGCTATTGAGGATTACACCTTGAGACTCGCCTTAAGGCAAGGATATGCAAATTAGCCTTGAGGCTATAGTTTGAGTAATATAGGGTAATCGAGGCTTGACTGTGACCTTGTTGAGGCTAATAACCAAGAAGTTATAACCTCAAGGCTATTAAGGCTTAAGCCTTAAATTTATAAAGGTTTTGATGGGCTTAGGGCCTTCATGGGCCTTTTTTTTTAAATACATGTTATAAGAGGTTTAAGTCTCAATATTCATTGGTTTTATGGGTTGTGCTTTTATGGGGTTTTGATATAGATTTATAAGTTTTGTTTTCCATCCAAGACTAGGGTTATGCCTTTTAAAAAATAAGAGCTTATTTGTCTACTAATTAACCCTTTAAATGGAAAGGAAAAAAAATTGAGAAGAAGAAATAAATGAATTATTGGTCACTACATTGATTGAGCTTATATATAATCATTATATCATTATCTTATTATTGATAAATAAAAGAAAAAAGATCACTATAATTAATGGATGAAGAGGAAAAACGAGTTAACATTAACCCTAATGGCCTTTTTTTTGTCTCAAGGCTTTTTTTTCATTTCATTTGGGGAAAACGCCTCAAGATCACCTGTAGCCTATTAAAATATTGATTTGGAGAAGTGTCAATCTTTTAGGAGAGGAGCTAATATGAGAAATTGACTTCTTTCTTAGGGTGTGGTATGGACAAGTTTCCTTCTACTTTGGCCTTCCTTGAGGTTCCTTTTCCAAGTCAACCATGGTTTAGGAAGTGATCAGAAAAATTCCATAAACTGGCTTGCTTTTCTTGGAAACGTTAGTATTTAACTAAGTGTGGAAGACTTAACTCTTGGACAGAGTACATTGTCCTGCTTGCCTGTCTACTTAATGTCCCTTTTTGTCATTTTAAGGTGAGTGCATTTAAGGCTTGAAAAAACTCAACATGACTTACTATTTGAATGTGGTCCTCTAGGGAAGAAACCCTATTTTCTGAATTAGTTGGTTGTTTATTTCAATAGAAGAAAGGGTGGTTTAGACATCAAAAACCAGTCAAATCTTAACAAGAGTTTACTTGGTAAATGGTGTTGGAGGTTTGCAATGAAGTGGGATAAATTATGGGGAAACATTATTCTTGGAAAGTTTGGGAAGTGCTTAGGGTTTGGCGCACTAAGGAAGGGGATGAGAGGCTAGGGTGGGTTTATGGGGACAATAAGGAGAGGCTAGTTGAATTTTTGGTAGAATTTTTGTTGTAGGTATTCCCAATTCCTTTTAGTATTGTTGTGACTTAGGAGGCTTGGGTTGCTAAAATATTGGACAATTTTGGTGAAGGTGGTCATAGGAACCCTGTTCCTGTTTTTATAATTAGGACCTAAAGTGCATGGAGCTTGTCCCTAAGTATTTCGATGAGGTAGTGGTGCTTAGGGGTTGTGAGGATAGGTTGGTGTAGGGTTGTGTCAAAGATGAAGTCTTCAGTTAAGCTGTTTCATTGTCTTGGAGTGCACCTTAGGGAGATCCTTTCCTCCTAAGGAAATATGAGGTTCCTGTGCTCCCTTGGACTGCTTGGGAGTTCTTCTAGGAAAGGATTTTGGCTTTTCACCTGATTATTAAAAGGGGGTGGACATTAGCTAATTGTGGGCTGTTATTTAATAACAATAAGGATCAGCCAACCATAATCTATTGCACTAAGATAAATCTTGTGCATTATGGATTTTGTTAATCTTTATTTTTGGCCTCTCATGGCTTCTGTCTTGGTTGGTGAAGGAGGTATTTATTAGGTTGGTATGAGACTTTTCTGGGAAGAAGTGAAGAAAAGGTTTGGAGAATAGGCCTAGTGTACTTGTTCTAGACCATTTAAGAACTTAATCAAAGGCCCTTTGAATACTTGTTCAAAACTGTCTTTTCTGTATTTGCTTTTCCTTTGGTTTATGAAGTCTTCCAAAGGTGGTGTCTTTTCCTCATTAGATTTTATTAGGTATTTGGGACCTTACTAGGGTTGTCTTGGCCTTTTATTTTTATTTTCATGCCTGTCAGTGCCCTTTGAATATTTCTTCTGTACTTGGTGTATGCCCCATTTATGATAAATTTCTATTTGCCTACAAAAAAATAAAAATAAAAGAAGAAAAATTTTCTACCACTTCTCTTTCTAAAGCTGACTTTAGATCCATGTCCAACAATAAATATATATGAAGGAAAAAATTCCAAGCATTTTGAAGTACTTTAATGAGTCTCTCTGATATTGATGGCCAAATTGGCATACCTACCATTAATTTGAAGACTACATTTCCTCCTAATAACAGACAATCCTGCTTTCTTTGGAACCTCCAGATTTAGTAATGTCTTGTTTGTGAAATTTATTTTCATTTTGAAAACTGAAATTATTTTTATTTTTCTGCACAAGCACCTTCTGTTAGATTCATGCTCCTATTTGATTTTGTCTTTTTTATTAGCATTTTATGTAGCACTGTAATCCTAAAATAACCAATAGCATTCATATATATCTGTTTCTTCATGGCTTCGAGCTTGATTACAGTTCTACTTGTTTTATTCTGTAATTTAATTTATTATGAATGAGCTAACAATTCAATTTGAAGTAATAATTGGTACAATTTTTTTTTTTTTATAGAAACAAAATACATAAAATTCAAATTTTTTCTAATAAATTTTTTTATCGAAAATTTTATGAAGAAAAGCCAGTATGATATAATTGATGTTGAGAGTCATTAGCATTTTTATCCTTGTGGATAGGATAGGTAAATATGCTTTATATAATTGTGAAATTTTTCGGAAGTTTATATATTATTGAAAATGATCTGCTGATTATCTATTTTCTATTTTCTGTGGATTGTTTATGAAATTTCTTTTATAATCACACAGCACAAAATTTCTAGTTTCTTTCAAAATCAACATTAGGTTTGAAATTTTAACTGACAATTAGGCTTCAATATTTTCAAAGTTCCTTTTAACATTACACACCTTTTGGGCTTATGTGGGAAACTGTGATTTAGAGCTGCAAAAGCATTTTTTTTATTTATTTTTATTTTTTATGTGCTCTTCTTTGAATCGTCTCTTCCAATTTGTTTATTGTAGGGAGTTTGAGCCTGTCAGATTGCTTGGCTTGCAGTTCCTGGGAAGACTTTTGGTTGGTCTTCCATCTGAGAAGAAGGGACCAAAATTTTTCAACCTTGCAGTTGGAAGATCCAGATCCGCCTCAGAAAGTCAAAGAAAAATCAGTTTAAGGATGCAACCAATTTTCTTTGCCATGTCTGATAGGTTGTTCAGATTTTCACTGACAGATAATTTGTGTGCCACCTTGTTTGATGTTCTTCTTGGTGGTGCTAGCCCTAAACAGGTGACTTGTTTTATGTACAAAATTAAACTTAAGGTTGTGAGTAGTGCATAGATATTTCAATGCTGTAGAGGATTTCTTTTTAAGAGCTCTCTGCAAATTTGGTATTCACAGGTGCTACAGAAACATAGCCATGTTGACAAGCATAGAAGCAAAGCAAGTAGCTCCCACTTCTTCCTTCCTCAGATCTTGGTTCTCATTTTTAGATTCTTGTCTGGTTGTGGGGATGCATCAGCAAGATTGAAAATAATGACTGACCTACTTGATCTTCTTGACTCAAATCCTTCAAATATTGAAGCTTTAATGGTATTAGTACTATATATTCTTTTATGTTACATATACAATGGTCAAACTATTATCTAATTAATTAAACATTTTTAATAGGAATATGCGTGGAATGCATGGTTAACAGCATCTATGAGGTTAGACGTGTTGAAAATCTACAAAGTTGAATCACGAATTCAAAGTGACACAGAAATAAACGAGCAAAATCTTGTGAGGAACTTATTCTGTGTTGTTCTTTGTCACTACACACTCTCTGTAAAAGGTGGCTGGCAACATTTAGAAGAGACAGTGAATGTCCTAGTAATGCATTGTGAAGAAGTATGTAGCAATCCCCTATTCCTTGAAAAATTCTTATGCTTGAATTTCTAATTCTATCTATGGATTAACTTTTTAAGGTGGATTTCCTTCTATATGTTCTTTCCTCAGGGTGGCATGTCATATCAATACTTGCTTCGTGATATATATGAAGACTTAATACAGAGGCTGGTGGACATATCTTCCGATGACAATATTTTTGTTTCACAGCCATGTCGAGACAATACGTTATACCTTCTAAGACTGGTTGATGAGATGCTTATTTCTGAACTCGACATTAAACTTCCGGTATTAAACATACCTGAAATTATAGGTTTTTCTTTTTGTCTATATTGCAGTCAGAACTTCTATTTATGTCATTTTATTACTAGAATATTAAAAAATTTAATGAATAACCTGAATCTTTTTCTTTGGCAAGGAATCTGTACTTTGAGATTCCCATAATTGTAAATTCTCTTGTGCTGACTGCCACTTAGGTGTCGTTATGTGTGGATATTTGCTTCACTTTGTTTCATGTTTGCAATTATAGTTATGGGCAAACCCAATATTGAACATGTGTCACAGTTTTTACTTTTTATTTTTCTGCCTTTTCTTTGGACATAAATTAAACTTGCACCCCCTCAACGATGACTCATTTATCCAGAACTGCATGGAAAAGCTTTGTGTGCCTTTCTACCTGTTGTCATTTAACATTCCCTTGGTCAATATCTGCTATTTAGAAAAAAAAATTGATCAGAAACTAACAGTCATTAATATGGATTTAAAAGTACAAGTCCTTCCCAAAATTCATGAACTCTGATCAAAACAAGAGGTGGAAAAACCTTCTCCGATATACTAAGGAGAAGTGTACAGTGTTAGAGAACCATGAGAAACTTTGCAATAAAAGCATCTCCTGCCTTTGCTATCCTAACTCTTGGATCTACAGACCACTTGATAGAATTGGTTGCTGTTTAGAAAAATTGATGGTATTAGTTGCCGGTTTAGTCTTATCGTATGATGGAATTAATTTCTATTAGATTGCATGACAGATCCTTGTCTCGGTTTCTACTGTGACAAACTATCTTTTTCCCCCTTTCTATGTGCTTGCTGGCAACTAATTTTGAAGAGGGTAAATGTCAACTTTTTGTCCTTTTCCTTGCAGCTTCCTGCAAGTAGCTCAGATTTTTCTCTTGATTCCTTGGATTTAGAAAGTCTAAAAGATCTGGTTTCCTCTTCATTTGAGGCCTTGCATGGAGAATCTGATGACCTACTGTCCAGGTACTGACCTTGATTGTCACTCATTCTCTCTATATATTATGCTTGGAATAATGTCAGCACTCTTTGATCTTGTGCCAACTTATTCAACATGTAATGGATGTAGATTACTGTATCTGATGAGTTAGTATGTAAAATTCTTTGTGCAATCACTGCAACTTTGCAAGTAGTTATCCTGAATATAGAAGGTTTGATTTGTCTTCCTAGTATTAGCGCTACTCAAAACATAATCAAACTTTATTTGAAGAGCTGGAATTATGCTTGAAAGTCTTCCTTAGTTTTGGTGGAAAATATTTTACTGTTCCCATCATTTTGAATTAGTACAAGCATGAGTGGTTCTAATTGTAGACATATTTAGATGGTAATATGTAAAAAACATTATCCAGATTTTGCATAGAAAAGGCATCTTTTTACTTAGGAGACTGAAGAGAGTAGTTTCCTCTGCTTTTTCCCTGTCAATCTTTGTTTCCTTTTTTCATCTGTATGCATGCAAAGTGGTGAAAATCCCCCCTCATGGGTTGGTCAATAATTTGTATGTAGAGCAAGTGAACCTGTTTGGGAAGATACATAATATCTATTTAATGGTTCACTTTGAATGTCTCTTTTTCAATTTCAATTTCCCCTAGCAGTTTCAGCTGCCATTTGTTTATGTATTGTATTGAGATCTTTGGTTCACACTTATGCTTTGATTGTTCCAGTTCTAGAAATCCACGGGTTCACAAGAAGCCTATCTCAAATGAAAAAGAAATAATCGATGACAAGTGGTGGAATATATATGACAATTTGTGGATTATTATTAGTGAGATGAATGGCAAGGGACCAAGCAAATTATTACCCAAATCTTCGTCAACCGTGGGGCCATCTTTTGGCCAAAGGGCACGTGGCTTAGTAGAATCATTGAATATACCTGCTGCAGAAATGGCAGCAGTTGTTGTATCAGGAGGGATTGGCAATGCCTTGGGTGGAAAACCAAATAAAAATGTTGATAAGGCTATGCTATTAAGAGGTGAGAAGTGCCCAAGAATTGTTTTTCGACTCATGATTCTATATCTCTGTAGATCTTCTCTAGAAAGAGCATCGCGATGTGTCCAACAGTTCATTCCACTTCTGTCTTGTCTTCTTGCTGCTGATGATGAGCATAGCAAGAGCAGATTGCAGCTTTTCATCTGGTACTGTTTATTTATTTCAAAATGACTTTTGAACAAGTTTGTGGATTTTAAATATAAATTGTCTTAGGTTCTCTGTGGTAACTTATGATGTAAATTTGTGATTTCCCTCATTTACTAATTTCTCCTTGAGGTTCTGACTTGCTGAGGCCGTGTGGGCAGGGCTTTGGTGGCTGTCAGGTCACAGTATGGAATGCTAAATGATGGTGCTCGTTTCCATGTCATATCACACTTGATTCGAGAAACAGTCAACTGCGGAAAGTCAATGCTAGCCACCAGCATTGTAAGCAGAGAAGATCCTTCAGATTCAGGCAGCAATCCAAAAGAAACAGGCACTATTCAGAATCTAATTCAAAAGGATCGAGTGCTTGGTGCGGTGCGTCCCAAAGTTATTTATAGTGTTTTTGTCTTCAATACTTCATGTTATTGGTTTTGCACATATATTTGTTCTTCTGTATAAGTTTCTTTGGCTCATTTTCACCAGGAGTAAACTGGTTCTGGATTAAATAAGAGTTTAGAAATAGACTGCTAATACTGCTCAAGAACATGGAGAAGGAAAAGTTGTGGTTACCAACCCAAAAGAAATCCCAAATTTGAATGATTTCTGTCTGACAACTTTTGCCTCTTCAGAAATTTCGTTGTCATTATATCTAGGACTACAGAAATTATGCTCTCAAGACACATAAATAATATTCCCTCTCCTTGTAGAAAACAACATAAACAACTACATAAATACTGCTCTATTTCAAAACTTTGCTGTTTAAGTTTTGTAGGACTTGTTGACTGGACAATTTAAATACTATCATGGGAGTAATTCTGAACTCAGTAAAATTTAATTACAAGCCTGACGCTAAATTTCCAGACAAACTAAACAAAAAAAATAAAAAATACTGTCCATAAACTGCCTTTTTTTCTTAAATAACTTGAAACTAACTTAGGAACTCAACTTTGGGCTGCATCAGCTTGTGTGGAAGTTTGTATTAAATAACTAGTATGCAATGTATAAATGAAGAATCCAACATAAAAGAGATAATTTGACATTAAATATATAATGTTATACCGAGATATTTGTTTTTAACCTAGCAGTACCCTTATTGTTAAACATGGGAAAACCAGTACCATCAATGAGTTAATTAGATTTCCATTGACCAATGTCTATCTCCGCACTTTGCATGCTACATGCCTAGCTGTCTGCAATTAAACAAGCCCCTAGTCCAGTACTATTGAGTGGTGCTGATAAGCCATGTTTTGCTGTTAAATTCAAGAAAACTGTTGATAAAATTGTAATTCTCTTACGTTTCTTTTCAAATGCTGCTGTAACACCTGCCTTTTAATTGGCTAGTTTCATTCTCCAGGTTTCTGATGAGGCAAAATATATAAAGACTTGCAAAAGTGAACGCAGAAGACAGTTGCATGAGCTCCACACTAGGCTGGATGAAAATTCGTTCACAGAATCTAGCCACAATAAAGCTTTTGAAGATGAAATACAGAGTAGCCTAAGCACCATTCTGGCTTCAGATGACAGTAGAAGAGCTGTATACCAGCTTGCTCATGATGAGGAGCAGCAAAATGTGGCTGTAATCATACAACTCTCTCTCTCTCTCTCTCTCTCTCTCTCATTTGTTGTTGTAGGCTCATTCTCTTTGTTTTCTCCATGGGAGCTAGGCTGAACTTTTGCCATCATGTATTTAAATTGCAATGATTGCCTTAACAGGAAAAATGGATGCACTTGTTTCGCACTTTGATTGATGAGAGAGGTCCATGGTCTGCTAATCCTTTTCCAAATAGTGCTGTAAGACATTGGAAACTTGATAAGACGGAAGATGCATGGCGGCGCAGACTGAAATTAAGACAGAATTACCATTTTGATGAAAAGCTTTGTCATCCTCCATCCACTTCCCCAAGCAAAGAAGCTACTGTTCCTATTAATGAAAGCAAATCTGGTTTAGGGCGACATATTCCAGAGCAAATGAAGCAGTTTCTACTGAAAGGGGTGCATAGGATAACTGATGAGGGGACCTCAGAAACCAATGAAAATGATGCTGACCTAGGTGGACAAAAGGCCTCTGTCTCAGTGGATCTTTCAGAGAGTCAGCACCCTGAACTGGTAAAAGACAGCAGTGATCAGAAGGATGCTCAAGACAGAAAAGATTCTTCTTCCTCTCCACCAGAGACAGAAGCTAGTGAGGTATGTACAACCAAATGACCATGTCTTACAATAGGCAACAATCGGTATAGTGCATAATTGCATCCATGGTCTGGATTGCTGTTTCAGGTTCTTATGTCTGTTGCATGTGTGCTTGTAACACCGAAGCGAAAATTAGCTGGATATTTAGCAGTCATGAAAAATTTCTTGCATTTCTTTGGTGAATTTTCGGTGGAAGGAACTGGAGGATCATCTGTTTTTAAGAACTTGAATACTTCAAGCAATTCTGACCTGACCAAGCCTGATCAATTGGGAGGAGTTCAAAAGCAGAGGTTTCATAAATGGCCCATAAATTCTGATTTTGAATCTGAAAAAGGGATCATTAGTATA
>JBAPGN010002884.1:0-42930 GCA_037355405.1 Vitis amurensis
GACAGAAACTGAAGGATAAGAAAATGTTCCATTAGGTAAGGTTCCATCAAAACTGGGTAGGGAAAAAAAAATGCTGTTCGATTAGGAAATCATAGCTTATAAAGAGTACCTTGGGGTGCTGCCCTTCTGCAAGTTGCTTATAGTAATGTGGATACTTGCTGCAAAATCATGCCAATTGCCATATCCATAAGAAAAATTAATTTATCCAAATTATTCAAAGGAAAAAAGAAAAGGGGAGAAGGATTCTCCTAGACTTTATTTTCTCTTGATTATTCATGTATGCTTTTAGGTATACTTAGTTTTTTTATAGAGATAATGCCATCGTACTCGAAATGGTGGATTTTGAAGTGAATAAACCCGTCTTTAATCCTCTCGACAGGATCACACTCATGATCTTGCTCTTGCTCTTGCTCTTGCAACTCCGCGGTCAACTTCTCAATTTTTGCTGCAGCTATTTCATCCAGACCTTCCTTATCACTACCAAAGCAACAAGTTAACTCCATTAGTTTCTTAGTAAACAAACAGAGTGGAAATTCCCGAGAATAACAATTAAACACATCATCTAATATACAAATATATTCTACTATTTTGTAAATCAGCTTCAGAAACACCACAAACTGCTGATTTATATATATACATATAAACCAAAATTTATGAGTTATAGGATACCTCAGAAGCGGCCTCAGTCCTTCAATGGCTACATCAGATGAGCTCGTCGCCATATCCATGTTGTGTTGCTGCAAATTTTGAAAATTGGGAAGTGAGAAACATTAGTAGTGCTACTGATATATATAGCTTCCCTTTTTTTTCTTCCTTTTTTTTTTTTTTCCTGTGAAGCTCCGTTTCTGAATTCAAACTTTTTTCAATAGGAATCTGAAAGCTGCATTTGCAGTGGTAGTATGTACCTTATGGACTTCAAGACATTAAGTGAAACCCTTATTAGATAGACATATATGACATGACAAATTTGAAAAACCAAGGAAATAGAATAGTGAGGATTTCGTTTAAGAATGAATAAACTGAATAATTTACACATGGAAGATGAATCAGACTGACATAAAAAGATAGTGTAGATCAAAGCTACGAAATACAAATTAAAAATGCATGAACACTTGAACTATGGACAGACCATTAATTTCTTAAGAGAGGAGAGGAGTAGGTGGTTAATCTCTTATGAAGAATTGATGGTATCTGTTCTTACCGAAGGTTCCTACTTATAGGCCAATATAAGTCTGATTATATATGGTAGGAAAAAATATACGTACTTTCTACATACGTAAGTGGGGGAAAACGTTCTTCACATGGAAGACACATTTAAAAATTTGGTTTTACAGTGCCAGACAGATGGTTTTCCACTATCGGAAATGATAATTATTAAAGTATTTTAAAATGAAGCGCCATTTAATTTGATGAAATAAAGGTGTTTTTAATTGGATTGCTTGTTTTTTAGTTGAAGTATGGGAAAAAATTTTTGAAAATTTGATCCTAAATTCATAAATAAACTATCAGCTTAGCAAAGTGGTTTTTGATCTATATTTACATAAAAGTAAATTTTGATTTTTAGATAAAATATTTTTTAAATGACTTAATTAAATAAAAAAAAGAAAAAAGAAAAAAGAAAAAAGAAGAAGAACTAAATCATCTTAATCATATCAAAAACTCAAAACCAACATAAATTTACATGAATTTATCAAATTACAGCTGGGCCTATTGCTTCTTAATTTATATTGTTAATAATATTTTAAGAAAATTAATTATGAAAATTGACAAAATTAAATAATCATAAGAAAAAAAAAAGAGGCTTAAGTTAAATAATATTTCAAGAAAGAAAATAAAAAAATATGAAGGAGTCTATCTACAATCTTACGTGCACGTTTAAGATGTCTTTTGTGTGAGCATCTCAAGGGTCTTACCTTAGAAAATATTTTCTCTAAGTCCAATCACATCTTTTTAACTTGCTTTATTGATTTTCCCACGAAACAAACAACCGTATATTAATTCATGCCCACCAAAACAAGAAACAAAAATTATTGGCCATGTCCTTCTTTTCTTACCTCAATTTTATGCTCCTTAGGCTATATCTATAGGGTTGAAAATTCTTAGTCAAATAATGGATATCGACAAACAACTTCATTGACAGTTAAAAAAACATTTATAGGTTTTATTTGGTTTTCAAAAGAAATTGGTGAAAATATATAAAGAAATTAAAAGAAAATAAAATAGAGCACAACGTAGAAAAAACTCATAAGAAAATAAAAAATAAATTTAAAATTAATAAATTATTTTTATATATTATTTTAATTTATTTAAATTTTTTTAATATTTTAATATAAAAATTGAATAATTTGAAAATGTCTAATTTAATTTTTAACTAATTTTACTTAACTTTCACTTTCTTTAGTGTTATTCGTAATAAAACCAAAAATTGATAAAATTATTTTTCTTATTCTTTTTTTTTTTAATATTTTCTTTAAATCAAACATAGTGTTATAATTAACAATAAAAAGATATAAGAATTGTTTGATCATATTTTTTAAAATATTTTAAAAATAAGTAATTAATATTTTTAAAATAAAAGTCTATTTGAGAACTTAGAATGTTGTTAACATGTTTTTCATATTTTCAAATATTGATTAAAAATAAATTTTATCTTTATTCTTTATATTTATATAATTATTTTTAAGAAAATAGTTAAAAATATTTATATTAAAACATCTAATAAAAAAGTTGTAACAAATATAGAAAACTTTAATATTTAAGACAGCTGGATAGAACTATCACTTATAGTTAAATTGTGGAGAATTAGAGTTCATTCTTTTGTGAAACCATTGGTGCCGCAAATATGCCAAACATGTTGTCGTGGTAGGCATTAGAAAAGAGTTTAATGTCAAAGCAGTGCTTTTGAAGAGCAAAAATAGTGGAAATAGAATACATAATTTCAAAAAATATTTGTCAATACTACGTCTTTCTCATACGGCATGCTCATATCATGTGATTTATTTTTTTTTCTTGTGTTTTGAGTGTATAAAACATAGTGGATTGATGGTTTAAAAACATCGATGGTTTTTTTAAAAATAATATAATAATAATAATAATAATAATTAAATTTGAAATATTGATGTTTGTAGGGATAAAATATTTTGACAAAATATTTATTAAATATGAGATTAGATTGAAATTTTCTTTTTTTTTAAAAAGAAACAAACCTATTTGCGGAAACTCTGAAAAGAACTCCATTAAAAGGACTCATTCCACTCATACAAAAGAGGAATATTAAAATTATTATTCACTTTTTGTCCCATACAAAATGATTGTTTCTATATTAATCACATATTCGTATTTGCACCGAGGAATAGCCCTGACTCTTACACATGGGTCTCAACAAGGTAAGGGAGTGGACCAAGGCCAATGTCCCAAGTGATGAGTTGATAAGATTAAATTGATTTTCCACTTTCTTTTGTCTTCACTCTTTGATACTTTTTCTCTAACATATTTCCATATTCTTATGGATAGGATAACAATTTATAATGAATAAAAAATAGTTCATAGATTAAAATTAAAGGAAATGAAGACTTTTTAAGATGTGGATTTATGCATAAGAATTTTTCCTCCACATGAGTTTTCTCTCTTTCTTGTCTTAGTATTCCCTAAATTTTGAAGTGAATATTGAAAGGATATGGATTGCTTAATTAGAGAGCTCCAGTATTGAATTCAAAGTTTAAATTATATCTAAGAAATATTTAAAAGTGATTTATAATTTTTATTCCTAAATTATTATGAGAGATATAAATTTTAAGAGTGGTTGATAATTTTGATAGGGTATGCAGTTCTTAGTTATACAGTTTTATACATTTTTTCAACATAAATTATTTGTTATTTCAAAGAGTTAGAGAAATCATAGTTTTTTTCTTAACAAAATTTATGAAATATTGAGTTTTGTTTTAATTAAATTTTTTTTAACAAATATTATACATATCTCTATTTTTGATTAACATATTAAACATAAAATTCAATCCCTTGTTTTGATATTTTAACATCTACTTCTATTTTATTTTACTTTTTAAATATAGAAGTTAAAAATTGTGTCATAACAAACAAAGCTTGTGAAAAAGCAATTAGAATTAATTATATAAAGTTAAAAAAGTAATTTTCATAATGCCTTTGGAAAAATTAGTGAAAGGTATATTTTTAATAGATAATGTCTTTATTAAATTCAAATGTTCATTTTATCTAAAATGTTAAATTTTTATTCATTAATTATTAAAAATATTTAGACATAACTTTTGTAAAACTTTAGTTAAATATCAAATTTTTAGCAATAGAATCACTTCCATTGTTTGGTAAGACATTAATTGTCTTCTTTGGATCACTCCAAAACTTATGCTTTTACATTTATATCCAAGAAGCAGTTCTCATAGTTAATTTTTGATTACTATATTAGAAAACTTTGGAGGATACAGTCAAATTTGGAAATTAAGAGGATGATGTTTGGTAAAATCATTTAATAAAGTTATTTGAAACTTAATAATTTAATTGAGTTATTAAAATAATTAAATATAATTTATGAAATAACTTAATATCACATTTAAAGTTAAAAATAATTTACATATTAAGTCAATAGTTTAACTAAATTTTAAATTTTCAAAATTTTGTTTTTGTCTCATTTTGTCTATATTCAGTGAAAATAATATTTTACAACCATGATTTTACATTCATGAGTTATTCTTTTTATAGTAAATATTTTTGCAGTTATCTTATAAATCTATACTACTTATAAATAGAATTGTTTAACAATAAATTTATTACTAAATTTAATAAAAGTAAATAAAGTAGTAGTGATGCACCTAAACATAAGGAAAGAGGTATTTTTATCCCATTGCTCGGGATCTCCTAAGCCCATAGATAAGTGGTGTGAACACTAACTCTCACCAAATAATACAATATCCAATAACATTTACATTTGATAGTGGAAAAATTCTTCAACATTGCTTTTTCATGAACATATACCTAAGAAAATGGTTGACAAATTCTTTAAATATGGACATTAGTTGACTACCTAAAAGAAAAGTAAAGAGGCATCATTGTTAATCTATTCTTTAGATCCATATAAATAAGTATTAATACTCATTAACTAATAATTTCCATCAAACTTAATAAATTTTGATAGTGATGATTCACTCAACAAGTGGATTTTCCGTGAACATTTGCAACTAAACTAAAATAGATAATAGCAAGATCTTTTAATATTGAGATTAAGTGGATGCACTTAAAAAGGAAAAAGAGATGTCTTATATGTCATTATGCATCTAATTTTCTAAAAAACCAACAGTTATAGTGTTAACAACTTTCATCCACTAATAATGCATATCCAAAACTGAACAAATTTAATAGTGACTGTTAATAAGCTAACTGGCTGGTATGACCATCTGGGTTTCCATAGAAACATTAGTTTTTGTTGAGTAAATCAAATTCTAACACAATCTTCAAAATTAAGTGTAATACCAATATACTTGTAAAGAATCTTACAAAACAGTTAGTTAAGTGATTGTCTTCATATAAACATTATATTGAATAATAAACCGAGGAATCCATTTCCATTGTTTCACGGCAATAAGACAGAGTTGTTCTTCTTACATCACTTTCTCATCAAAATAGTACTTTTGAATGATATTTTAAGCATATTTGAAACCATCTTCAATGGTCATTTGAAGGCACTTAAGTTTTAGGTGATATTTAAGTATTAAATAATGGCCTTATAATATTTTTTGGTAGCATAATGCAAATGATTTTTCATTAGAACATCCATCTATAAGTATTTCTTTAGTGATTTCAACCACCTTTTTCCATGTGTGAGTGCCTATTGGACTCTATGCTCATTTGATATCAATTTCACACTCATAGAGGTTGAGAAAGATTGAATGTATGTGATTGGTACTAAGCGTCTTCTTTGGCTCATTACTCATTTTTTTCAAACTTAATAATTTTCAAATTTTCTTAAGTTTCTCTGAACACATGGAGAATAAATCTACAAACTTAGATATAGTAGAGATATTTTAGCCCATCGAGCTTCTTCCATGATCATTAGAAGGGTTGGTTTTGATGGAATTTAATCCATATAAATTAATTTGAGTATTGGTAAGACGCACATTTTATTTTTTCAAACTTACTCATTATACTAACACTGTTTTTTTTCCCACAAAATATGGTTTTCTAAATTTTGAAATTTTTATTGTTCTTGTACTATAATTTTTTTTTTAGGCTTGGTGAGATGTTTAGACTGTGCTTAAATGATAAAATAATATTTATTTATTTGTGAAGAAGCCCTTCTCTAGCTTATTAGATTAAATTAGGAATCTAATGTAATTCACTTAAAAGATTTGACCATGTTTTTTTATACCTCAAAAGATATTTTTAAATTATGTTTAGCGCCATGGGTTTTTAATTTTATTTTTAATATTCTACTAATATTCTAGACTTTCAATGGATTTTAGACTTTGGTTTCACTCAAGAAATCATTTTTCCAAGTATTTGAAAATTATTATAGTTGATTTACCTTGTATATAATCGACCAAGGCGAATTGGTGTTGTGATATTATTCGAAATCTATGATAATTAGTTTCATGTTTGCGGCCTCATTAAAATATTATAAATGTATTCTAACACTTTGAAAATGTGACTATTTAATTTTATTACTTTTTCAATTTTTTCTTACGCTAAGCTTGTCAATATTTCCGTTTGTTTTACATGGTTGCCTGATCTAACCCTGTTTTATAACAATGGGACGTTAAGTGAATCTTGGATAATTAATGCATAATTTGGGACCGCTTTAATATTTTATTTTATTTGATTTTATTTCAAATTTAGGACTTGTTAAATATTAATCTTTGCATAACTTGTTGTTCTATCCTAATTAGTTTGAGCAATAAGATATTTGGTTATAAATCTAATGGATAATTGGGTGCATGATTAGGCACTTTAGGCATTTTGAAAATGTGTTTCTTTGCTGGTTCTATTCAGGTGTATAGATTAGTCTCATCAAAGCCGATAGCCACAAGGGTATACGTCCATACCCATCTTCCTGGACATGAGTGTCCAAATGCTCGTTTTCATGCTACATGGTCGATCGAGTTGCTCCACCCGTTATGGACAAACCACAGTTCTGAGGATGTACATGCTTGATAATGGTCTCGAATATCAAATTGGGCTAATAAGATCGTTAGATACGTTTAGTCATTGGGATGATTCTGATGGGATACCAGTGGCGCAGTTTACTAGCCGAAGTTTAGGATGGTCGGAAGATAGACCAGACTTACGGCATCGGTTGATCCTCAATTCATACTCAAAACTCTATAAGCACCATTATGAGGCCTTAATGGATTGGATGAGAACCCAAGTTGAATTGTTTTTATATACGCCGTGTTTATATCTTTGAGTGGTGCTCTCAAAAGCGTTGGTATGTATCATTAGAATGTTTTTCATCGCTACACGGACTTGGGAGGACTTAGCTTAGGAGTTTATACGAAGTATCATTTTTAATACTGGCGTAGATATAATCGAAAGGAATTAGACGCATTGGAGACATGGAGTCTGATGAGTCAGGTTTTCTTACTTTTCATATCCCGTTAGAGGAGAGAAGATTGTCGCAGAGTATTAAGACCCGATTTTCCTAACTGAGAAAGGAACATATCAATGGTATGTGAGATATTCTAACACAAATTTGCCAAAAATGTGATCTAGGAGTACCATTTTTAACAGATTTTTGGATCTTTGGTCCATGACATTTTTCAGTGTAGTAGGACGATGTAAGCGAAATGATTAGTGCCAGATTTTTTCTCACTTGAATTCTAAGGAGAAATTAGAGGCATACAGGAGAGAAGACTAAAAGTGTATCATACATAATTTTCTTCTTTACACAGACGGAACCGAGGACCATTAAGCAGTACAAAAGGCTACATGAATCACGAAACATCACATGCTAATCCAAGAGGATACATTCTCTTATAAGAATACAGATAATCTCGATAGTACAGACAAAGGTACAGGGATAAAATTAGACTTCCAACATCGATCTTTTTGATTGGACATACTAGTGATCTTTAAATTCATCCGCACACAGAGTACGGCTATGACTAACTAGACATGTCATGGGAAGCAATTCAGCAACCTTCTACTTCCATTTCCCAGAGCCGGACCCTTCCCAGAAGTACTTAATGCATTTCTTTTACTTCGCGAGGAATTACCACGATGTTTTCTCTCAGATATAGGGATGAGCAATTAGATGTCAGAACTCTCTGGGAAGCTCATGAATGTTAAGAATTATTGATCATTGGAGCATATTAAGAATTTTTTCATTCCTCAGACAATACCCCGATAGGGTTTAAAGGATGGACCTATATCTGTTTCCTACCAGCCAGAAGTCAATTAAGAGGACATGCATAGATTCGATGCAACTGCTCTTTCGAACATGATGCATTATTAGGATGTTGAATATAGAGTGGACGGGTTCGATAGCTTGGATCAGGTTTAGTGTGTGAATTCCAATACCTATGATTGCTACATAATTCTAAATAGCACTATACTCAATAGAGTGGTTCCCTCTCACTAAAGCAATAGTAATTTACTTTCATGGATCCGAATTGATGATGACAAGTGTATAGATGATAAGAAAATATAAGAGGCTAATAGCTGAGTCAAGAAGCCTATCATACTAGATGAGATTGATCTCATGGGGAATATAGTGTTTTCCTCATAGACTAGAGACATGGTAAGACAAGGCAGTTCTTTATGATGAAGTTTGAAGGTGGATGCATTAGATGTTAGTTAGCTAGCGTCACTCACAGACATTTGGAATTGCAAAGCGATCACATCTTTATTTAATATATGTTTGGGTCTTCGTCATTAGGAGTCAGGAGGAAATTCAGTTTCACCTGATCACTTTAAGAGCTGATTATCGTTTTTTTGCTTATTTTGATGATGTATTTTGAGGGCATTGCTAAGCCTCGGTTACTGGTAATATAAGTCAACTTGTGGCACCATTTTTCCAAATTTTTTGTAAAGAAAAAAAAAAAAAATTACGTGTTTGTTTTTTTTTATTTTTTATTTTGAAGAGGTATTTTTTTTTATTTTAATTTCTTCCCCTTTGGGTCTTTGAGATGTTCCTACTTTTTTTTAACATATGGATTTGATATAATTTTTTCAAGTAGTTTGTAGGCTCTTGTGATGAACTTTCCATTCTTGACACATCTTGGTTCATAGGGAATTACTCACTTCTCAAGGTCATTAAGATTCATTATTCAGGAGAATCCCTCTCAGGGACAGATTCACAGAACCCATTTAGGGGTGGAATACCACCATGTCATTAGAGAAGTATTGATCTAGAGGTTGCAGATGATTGACATATATAATCAGACTAGAAATAATTTCTTAGAACCCGACAATGTAGAATTCAGTTGAAAAGAAATGTTATTGTTGAGATAGTGGTCGCATGTGGGTGTGGTCATACATTTCGGTTAGTCATATACATTGTTTTATCACCTTTTTTGACCTAAGGCAAACGTTGTTAGCTCCATTGAGCATGCTATCAATACAGAAGTCTTTCTTTCTTATTACACATTAGCTTACACTTCTAACACTGGGATTACGGGCACTTTAGTGATATGCATGCTTATTCATTCAGGAGTTTTTCAATGAGCTTTTGGGCTCATACGGTGGCATCTTTCTCTCATTATTTTTTTCCTACGCATCACACTACTATGGAAGTGCATTTCATCACATCTCATTGGTTGTGTGTTTTCATAATATCTTTTATCTTTAATGTTTAAAATTACTACGTTGTTTTTGCTTTCATAATATTCCATACCTGGTGGTGATCTCCCAAATTCATAACATGGAGGATATTCAATCATTTCCACTATCTATTCCTCACAAACATTTGTCTGAAGACCCCTTGGTTTGAGAAAGGTCATCTACAATTGGAGAAGAGTTTATGCTACTGTAGACAATGAGAGCGTGTTAAAATCCATTATTGATATATATTTGGAAGCTTATTTTTGTTCACATGGTTATCAGGGTATGTGCAGTTTGTATATATGTAAAATAAGAATAAAAATAAAATAAAATTAAAGAATTAGAAGAAAAAAATGAAATGAGAAAATAAGAAAGAATAATAAAATAAAATAAAATAAACACATTGTGTATGTGCAATAGTATACCTCTTCCTCATCGTTTGAGGACGTGTATTTGATGATCCGAGAGTCACTTCTTATTAAGTATGAATTGTTGTAGAGCAGTTCGTATGTGAGCTTTATGAGATCCTCTTTTCTTTGTCATTCACGTTTATCATAATCTTTTTAAGAGTGAATAGTGCTTACTCCTAGGGATCTAGTGTCATTGTCTTTTCCATAATTACTTCATTGTAATTGTGACTTCACTCCATAGTTTGATTTGAGGTTGATCATCACATTTTTCTTCGTATATTAATATGATGTGTGCTATTATCATCTCGTCATCAGGGGTTGTGATTCATAATGCATCCATTTTTTCATCTCACTTGTTCATGTACATGAGATATCTTACACTGACGCATATTCAAATTGAAATATTGTCCTTGCTCATTTTGTAGTATCTCATTAGGAATTTCATTTGAATTCATATGTCACTCATATATCTTAAGAATATTATAATTACACTTTGGGGCTACCTCATAGTCCAATGGTACAAAGTATTTTTTTCTATAAATAGTTGAGACATTTTATTTTAATATGTAGGAGGTCATGCGGTTTTTGTCATTTGGGGTATTTAGGCCTAGTTTGCTTTCAGTTTCTATACCCTACTACTCTATAACGAGACTACTCATTAACATTCGTGTTCTTAACGACACGCCCGAAGCATGAGAACAAGATGTCGTCTATCGACAACTCCCTACTTGACAAGTATTTTTAGAGATTTTAGTTGATATTTAGATAATCATAATGCTTTTTTTCTTATTGGGAGACACTTTTGACATATGGATCGATGTTAGTTTAGAGTTTGGATTGACTGAGAATTTACATCAATTTGTGATGAGATAGATACACGATGATTGTCTGAAATTTGTTTGATTATCCATAAATATCTAAATGTCATAACTAGGAATGCTATATTTCCCTTTACGGTTGAAGATTAATAGTCTTCATGGAGTTGCAATATCATTCTCCACTTACTAGATATAACACCAAGAACGAATGACTTGTGTGTTATCTTATCAATGGATACCCTAGGTGGAGCCCTTTCTTTGGCATTCAAAATCAAGCCCCAACACGTTTTTTATATTTAGATGTCCTTACAAGGCTTCTTTCTTTCTGAGATACGCTCAGTTTTTGATATAGTGGAATTTGATTCAAGTTGTGGATTTGGGATGACTGGGATACACACAATTTGAATGTGGGATGATTTAGAGGTTTTGTTTCCATTTTCTAATCTTACCACACGTTAGAGTGTTACAGCTAAGTAGCATACACTCTCTTCCGTTTGAGGATTAGATCTATTATCCTTTCATTGATTTGACAGCTTTGATTTTATTCCTGATTCCCTAGTAGGAAGCCCATCTCTTGTGAGCTGTGAGTCATGCCCATTACTTCATTAATATCAACAATGATTCTTGAATGGAGTTAGTGTGATGAGTGGAGGTAGTCCATCATGTGGAAGTATTAATTAGGGATTTATTGGAACAGTTTGTTCATCATTTCGAGTTTCTTCATGTAGAGCCACTTTTGAGAATGGATACCATTATTTTGGGATTGGTATGTTTGAGTTGGAGATTACGTTCTTAGAGGAGCGGATGGAGGTAGATCTAGTACATGGGGCATATTTTCCACTTCGGGGTTATCCATATCCAACATTAGATTAGTTTGGGCTTTTATTTCAAGACAATATTATCTATTCTGTGAGATTATCAAACAATCTCTTGTCATTTTTGAAGATTCGAAGTTTGGAGTATTTCTCTTGGGACATTGATAGATTTAATCATTTTAATTTCTTGGTGGATTAAATCGTGAGTCGGAGTCATCTCTAATTACTCGACATACAGAGAAACAACACTCACCCATATTGAGTTCCTCAAAGGATTATTTTGAACCAGTCAGATTGCGCGAAGAATGTTTATGTTTTTTCATAGAGCGAATGCAGTTTAGTTTTTTTTCATCAACAAATCTTCTTGGATAGTATAATCAATTTTCATCAAGAGTGGTTCAGTTTCAATGTCATGCTCTTATCAAAAGTATTTGATCCACATCCTATTATTTCTTAGTTGGGACATACATCATTGTTCATGATTGGTGAGTTTGCAGTTTGGAGTGTGGATAGAAGTTTTTGGTATAATTGATGGCTTTATATGGACAAAGTTCTGGAGTGACAAATGATTTTTCTTTAGTATTGAAGACATATTTTGGATTTGTTTTATCAGATATTCTTTGAGATGAGCTTTTAGTCTCGTTGATGAATTGATAATTTTTCATCTGATAGTCAGGCATAGAGCTCATAGCCATTGTTTAGTTGGGTATATTAGTTGATATAGAAGATCTTTCAGTGACATTGTGTGCTTCCATTTGGTCTTATGCGCTTGCAACATTTAATATCAGGGGTGTTGCGTCAATAGCCTCGGAGACACGATTGATACCTTATGACACTGGGACATACCCCTGTTTCATCGAGAATTATCAGGTTTTTGTTGAATTCATGGATGCTGGATTCATACTGTTGCTTCTTTATGGGTCATCATACACTGGGCATACACTATTCATTGGAGATTTGTTAGATATTTGTTGAATTTCATGTCAGTCATTCCCATTTGATTGATCTGTTATTTGAGTTTATCAATCTTGGCATGTACGCTTTTTCAATTGAAGTTCATTATCCATTTTCAGTTTCTTCCTTCTGTAGATCCATTTTAGCTTGTTTTGGCTATAGATCATTCTATTTGTTCTTATTATTTGTTTTTCAAGTGTTCTTAGGTTGAGACTCAATGTTATTCTTCTTGCAATTTAGTTTGTTTAATTATCACTTTTTATCTTTGACATCATATGAGGCTCCACATCCTTGAGTCGTTTAAGATTCTCATTTTTAGTGGAGTTGATCAGACCTCATGCTTGGATCAATAACCTTTATGGTTTGACTTGGAGTCGTAGATTGTGATATCTCATTTTGGCATGCAAATGTCCCTCTTCTTGAGTCTTCATGACAATCTCAAAGCCTTGAGTTGTTATCATTGCAATCCTACAGCTCAGAGTTGGTTCATTTTTCGTGTTACTAAGTTTGTTATCAGACTATTAGTTTCCCATTTTGGCATCCTTTATAGTTTTAGTTTATTTGTGTACATTTCCTTTTATTGTTGAAGTTTCATTTGAGGAAATACTCCCATGCTTTAGTCATTTTGGTATCTTTCTTGTTTATAGAGTTTGAATTTTTTACTCGATCATCTTGAGTCAATTTTCTTGAAGTGGTTTGACTTGGATGCGGCAAACTCGCAATCATCCCTTTTGGCGTATAGTAGTCCCTTGCTTCTTGAGTCATTCATGACATCACAGCCCTGAGTTGGTATCATATGTAATACAATAAGCCTAATGAGCTGTTTTATTTTTATCTCAGTTTTGAGTTCTTGGTTATCTTTTATATTTCATTATGGTAATCTCTACATTTTAAGATTTCATATTTGTCATTCTCTTTTATTCGATGAGTTTAATTTGGGGCATACCCCATCCTTTAGTCATTTGGATCTTTCTTGTTATGTGATTGATTTGATATTTTACCTCTCTTGGTCACCACATGTGGTGATCTTGACATTGAGCAGTCAGACTACCGACTTCCTTCTTTAGGCGATCATGTGCCCATATCTTAGAGATTGTCATCTTCAATTACAGTCTGGTGGTTTGTTTATTTATGCATCCATAGCCCAGAGTTTGTTCATTAGGCACATTAGTTATGAGTTTGGTTATCGTTATTAGTTTTATTTAGGGCATTTTCATCGTTTTAAGGTATTCTTTTTGTGTTATCCTATGTTATCTGTTGAGTTTCATTTTTGGGCATACCCCCATCTTCTTTAGTCATTTCGATCCTTCTTGTTAGTGAGTTGATATATTTTCTCATCTGGTCAAGCCATATGGTGATTTGACTTGGAGCCAGGAGTACCACAGATTTCGCCTTATATTTGGGGCTCACAGTGCCCTTATTAATTTTAGAGTTGTTTTCAGTTTCAATTTATAAAGCCGGTGTTGTACATATGCATCCATAACCCAGAGTTGTTCATTGGTGCAGTTTTCGTTCTGAGTTTGTTATCTTTTCCAATTTAGTTAGATGGCTCTTTATCATTTTTTTAGTTTCATTTATCTTCTACTATACATTTCTTTGAGTTTCAATCTGGGGCATCCCCCTACTCTTGAGGCATTTAGATCCTCTCTTTTAGTGAGGTTGATTCACCGTACTCAATCTTTGGTCATACCTTAGTGATTTGACTTGGAGTAGCAGAAACCGCCAATCTCCCATTTGGGGCGTATAGTGGCCCCTGGTTTTGAATTTGTTCATGACAATCTTTACAACCCAAGATGTTTCATTACATCCACTAACCCCGAGCTGTATCATTGCATCAATAGCCCGATGTTGTTCATTATTTTATATTCACTTAGCATGCGCACCTTATCCTTTTAGTATTGCACTCAGCATTGCAATTCTTCATCAACTTTGTTTAAATTATTGTGCTTATCACTTCTTTATCATGCTAATTATAGGGTTTCCTCTCCTCATTTTGGCACATAATGACTAGTCTTTTCAGCTCGTAACACGATGTTTCAATTATAAATTGTATTTGAAATACTACTATGCAATTGTGGTTCATCAGTATGGGTACAATGTATGGTTTTTTCCCTTTATACTGCATTTCTATGGCTATTTAGTGGTTCAACTGCCACTGTCGACTTCAACATCGAATTTTGAGTCACTTTTTAGGAGACTATTTTTATGTGAGAGAGTCAATAGATCTATGTGTAACTTTAGAGTGGCACCTTAGGAGTTTACCTGTTCTTGCTAATTTCACTTTTTTATCTGGGTGGTAATTTTTAAGCCTTTTTATCTTAGTTTTGGTTATAAGAGAACTTGTTCATATTGGGACAAGAATTTGGTGGTTTTTCTTGTTTTCAGACAAAGTTCAAACTTCGTTTCGCTTTAGTGTATACATGCACATTATACTACAATGAACTACTATACGAAGAGGGTCATAATTTATTGATAAACCACGTAAAATTTTGTTCTCATACTTCATTCTACAACTATATTTTATTTTTATTTTATTCTATTTATTCTATTATTTATTAATTAATTATAGGGCATTATTTTTGATTGTGTTTATTATGGGCATCATAATCCATTTTTAATTGTTGGCACAACACTAAGGCCAATTTCCATACCGCTCTATGTGAGACTACAATCCTAGTACTTCTTTCCTTTTTATTTATCTCCACCATCCATTCCAAGAGTCAAACCTTAAAAGACCCATTTTTTTCACCATTCTGCCGGCCACTACACAACCATCATCCGCTTCTTATATCTTCTTAATCTCTTAATTTCGTTATCTTTATTCTTTTACTTATTTTCTTTCCATTTATTCTTTCTATATTTTTTAAGTTTTTATTTTATTATTTTATTTTATTTATTTATTTTTTACTTTTCCTTTTTCTTATTTTTATCTTCTTCCAATTTTCTTTTATGCACCTGCTAAAGGAACGTGTTCTGTCTTCATTGTCACTCCTCCTGAGTCATGCGATTTAGCTGCAATCTTATGTTCGTTGGTTAGAAGATATGGTAACGATTTCATTTACTTATTATGTTTTTTTTTATTAATTTCATTTTATTTTATTTTATTTATTTATATTTTATTTAATTTTTATTTAACTCATTTGTTTTTATTTTTATTTTGAGTTTGTTATTTGTCTGTGGTTGTTTCTTTGCGTTATGAAGATTTGGGCCTATTTGCTTATTGAAATATGGATTTTGGCACATTTATGTTGTTGGTTGATTAGAAATTTGGGCTATTATATTAGTTGGATATTAGGCTAGTGTATTTATTAAATCATTGTTATTAGGCTTGAACCCTATTTGCGTAAAAATATGGTTGTGACGTTATATTTTTTTTTTTTTTTTGTTGTTGTTGAGAGTGGGAAGAGAATGCAAGAGTGTTGATTTGGGATAGGTTGGTAGCAGTTTCGGGGGCAAGGCAATGGGCAGAAAGTTGTTGAGAACTAATTTGGGATAATGGGATTTATGGGCAAGGCCAAAGAAAGAGGGAAGAGAAAGACAAAGACTAAGGAAGATGACATCTCTGGAATTTTCATAGAAAAACTCTGCTTTGTATTTTCTTGCATTTTTTGATTTTTATTTTTATTTATATTTTTTGTTTATGAGAGGTTATATGGAGATGTATTGTAGTGGGTATTTTCTAAACTTTTGTTGAGAGAAGCTGTGAGAGAGCCACTAGATTTGGGAATTGTACATTGTAAAAAGGGTATAAGCGATTATCCATGTCTCATCTTTGTTTATTTTAATTTTATAATTTATTTTTAAATAATTAGGATTTATATTCTACTGCCATTTTGATATATATACGGATAGTATGTATATGATTCATTTCATTTCATATCCTCGTAAATTTTTAATTCGAATTATTGTTGTGTAAGGAAGTAAATTTATTTAATTCGGTATGTGTTTATTTTATGTCCATATCATTTTATTTTGTATTAGTTTTTATTTTTCAGATTATTGTGTAGAATCTAATGATTAAACGGAATAATGATCGTTTTTGCTTATAGACAGATTTTTTTTAATTTTTATTCTATTTATTATTTATTTGTTCAATTTTATATAATACTAGAGTAATAACAAAACTAAACCTCTTTATCTAGTATTTAATTAATTTGTAAATATTTTTTTTAGTTCTAATAAACCAAAATCCCTTTTCAATATTTTTTTTAAAATTTTTTTTCTTAAAAATAAATAAATAGAGGAGTCATCTAGGTGATTTTATTTTATTTTATTTTTAATAGATACTGAATTCTACAAAACTAACTTTCTTTTTTTAAATCAAAATTCCTTCTTAATAAAAGACAGATTTTTCCAATACAAAGCAAGTATTAAATTCCTTATTTAAAGTTATAAATATATTTAATATTTTTGGTACATAATTAAATTGTAAACAGGTTTTCTTTCAAATAAAATTGAATTCGAATTTTTTTTTTTTAATACAAAATTTAAAATCGCATATTTTTGTTATGATTGAAAGTCAAAATAAAATTCATTTCCATTTCTAAATAAAATTGTGAATAATGCAAATAATTCTCTTTTTATAAATATAAAATTTTAAAGTTCTTTTTTTTAATAAAAAAAAAATCAACAATCAAATTGTATTGATGCTTTAGTGGATAATTAATACTTGAAAAAAAATCCAATTTTTTAAATAAAAAATTAGACTTAAACTATTCTTTATTATTTTTAAAATTTAAAATTTATTTTTATTTATTTACTTTTAGTCCTAATAAATTGAATAAACCTTTTTTTTTCATAATTTTTTTTTTAATAAAATCAAACAAGAACTAATTTTCTAGTAGATAAAAAATAAAATAAAATAAAGAGAGAGATGAGAGAGAGAGAGAGATTTAAACATATTTTGTAATATGATTGTTGTGAAAAAATTGTGGTTTACTATTTAATTTTTTACTTTCTTTTATTATATAATAGTAATATAGTTATTTTTAATAAAGATTCTTTTTATACAATAAGTGCATATAACTTTTTTTTTTTTAATTTAACTAAATTTTGAAATTGAATCAGATCATATATTAGAAAACATTTATAATTGAAACTTCTTTTTTGTAAATAATAAATTTGAAACCCATTATGATCAAATCATTTTTAATAAAATCAGTTTGAAGTTTTCTTGAAAACTAATTCTTTTAATATTTTTTTCTTTAGTTCAATAATCGATTTTGCATATTTCTTTTTATTATTTATTTTTGTGTATTCTGGTAATTGAATTATCATCATTATTATACTAAGTGTATAATTGATTTTACCATAAACTTGTACATACTCCCTATGACATGATTCTTTTTCTTAGGTTTTCAACATAATTATAATTAATTAACTACAAATCTTTATTCGAATTAGATAAAAGGTTGTACGTATACGGGCTTAGAGGGGTGGGATTTACGGCTTAACATCATACATTCCTAATAAGTAACCCGACCTCAGGATCAGAATATTAGTTTTTCATAGACTTGTTTTTTCCTTCAGTGAATTACAACTTAAGATATTTTTTCTATATTTGTTTTTCCTTAAAAAAAAATTAAAATAAGTGAGTCACTCACATTTTTTTCAAAATCAAATTATTAATAAATAAAAAAGTGAGGTGGGAACAGCATCTTGCGAAATGCAGGTTTATTAAAATATGTTAATTATATAGGGGCAGGTTGGGAACAAAGGGATCTCTACCGAAACCTATCCCTTGGTATTCTGTGTTCGATGTATTTGGAAGGGAAGTTTGAAAAGTTAAGATTATTGCACTTAAAGGAATTTTGCAAAAAAAAAAAATGTGTAGACAGACCCAATCAATCTCCAAATACATCAATTGATCGCAATTATCAACAAGGAAAACGATCTCCAGAAGGTCGAATAAATCAAACACATGACTAGGTTGATGGATTAATCAATACTGCCTGGAATATTGGTTTTTGAACAATGAGAACTAAAAAAAAGTCAAAAAAACTATGATATGAAATTAAACTGTATTTAAATTTTCTATCTTCAAATAGACAACATACAAGAGGAAAACACGCAACATTAAAAAGAGACAAGTAGATACATCGCTCAATAGATTTTTGTTAGTGGATTTATTTCATCATCGAACACAAAAACAAACTACTAGTTATTGATAGTGAAAAAAGTAAGCAAAGCACGGTGGTTGGGACTAATTGAAGGTCCAAGTTTATTATGAGAATTATATACGGAGTGTGGACTACCTCACACAATCAAGCTTACCATAGGCCAAAAGTTCTCCATTAACGGAAATCATCAGTTAACACGATAAACTTCAAAGCTGCCTGTTAGCTAGTCGCATGCTCGCACATACGGATGGCTGCATAGATTAGAACACTCAGAGAACAAATTTCCACCGACTCCTGCACAAATATCATTCATAGAGTGATGAATGATTTACTCCGAAATCATATAAATATTGTTCAATTTTTAAGTTCTAAGGAGGGTTTTTAATAATTTTAAAAATATGTTTTATAAAGATTAGGGAAAATTCTCATATATAACATTCAAAAAAATTTTCTTTCATACCGATAATAAACAAAATCATGTCCATTGTGGGATACTAATAAACTTCCAAACTTGGAATTGGACCTGAGATTCTAATATATTTGTTACGACCTGCTTTCAAATGTGATGGTGAATGTATATATGGCCAAAGAACTATTTTTACAATGTTCAAGTATTTTTCCTCAGGTGTCGCGTCGTCCAACTCTGAATTCCACACTTGAGACTTGGCTGGTAAAAGTAAAGAAATAATAAATAACTTGAGATTTAAGTAACCGATTTTGACGCCAGTCCATCAGATGAAAATAGTAATGCAAATTAATAGTATAGAATGGTGAAGAAAAGATGAAGCATTAATTTGGGAAGAATTAAGTTTTATGAGTAGCCATACTTGGAAGTAGTATTCCTAGCAAGGAAGAGACATAAGGCGCTGTATTTCCCACCGGCAGGCGACTATGTCACTATGACAGATGTTCTCCACCTGTGATTAAGTATATATTTCTCATCCTTAAAGACATGAGAAACCCACAAGAAAAGAATAGTGAAAGGGAAGTTTGAATACTAAGATGAAACTAAAAAAAAGAAAAAGAAAGTGTAATTGAAGTTACACCTCAATGCTTTGACTGCATATTCAAATGCTGCACCAACTCCTGAGTATCTCAACTGTGAACCACACAAACAAATGTATTATGCCAGACTGCTATACCAAACGAACACACTAAGGCTAATGAGATGCATGGCTTTTTGGCCAAAGATTGCTTATTATATGGCAAAATCGTAAATCACTGATTAATATGCAGGAACAATGTTAGCAATGTTCGCTGGGCCATGAAGGCTTCCCTGGCTTGAAGTTGAGGAATGAGAGGGGCTAACGCGGGAGTCAGAGCACGCAACCAGACTGCAGATTGAAAAATGTATCATTAGGTAAGGTTCCATCAAAACTGGGTAGGGAAAAAAACTGCTGTTCTTTGAATTAGGAAATCATAGCTTATAAAGGTACCCCTTTGGGGTGCTGCCCTTCTGCAAGTTTGTATTATAAGTAATCTGGAATAACTTGCTGCAAAATCATGCCATTGCATATCCATAAGAACATATTAATTCATCGTCCAAATTATTAAGTGAAAAAGAGAAGGGGAAAGGATTCTCCTAGACTTATTATTTTCACTTGATTATTCATAGTATACAATTTTTTTAGGTATACTTAGTTTTCCTTATTAGAGATTAGAATCAGCTGAAATGAGCTATATCCATTGAATTAGTATTGAAATTAGTGCCATCGGTACTCGAAATGGTGATTTGAAGTGAATAACCCATCTTTAAAACTCCTCCTGACAAGGGTCAAAACTCCTACCTCGATGATCTTTCTCTTGCAAAATCAGCTGTCAACTTCTCAAATTGTTTGCAGGGCAGCTATTTCATCCAGACCATTCCTTTTATCACTACACAAACAAGTTTGAGTTCCATTAGTTTCATTAGTAAAAAAAAATCTGGAAGTCCTCAAAATAACACTAAACGCATCATATAAAAAATAAAAGTATATTTTTCTAAATCTTTAAATTAGTTCAGAAACACCACAAATGCTGGTGTTATATAATAGGAGAATACCATCGAAGCGCTTTCGTGCCTTTCAATGGCTATCCTCAGATTGAGCTCTTCGCCATAATCTAAATATTGCAATTGCTGAAAATTACCTAAAATTAGGCAAGTAAGAAATTAATCGTGCTATGATACATGTTATATGAATTCAAGACTTTTTCAATAGGAAATTTGAAAGCTCAAATGAATGCAGTATTTTCCTTTGGCGTATCAAGAATAAGGGAAAACTATAATAGCACATACGTAAGCATGCATATACAAAACCACAAGGGAAATGAATTGTGGGTTTTATTAAAATGATGACAGTGAACGTCAAATGGAAGTTCAAAACGAAGAGTTATAAGATTATGTATGGCAATGTTTTGTAAAACAATCATTCTAACCTAAAAAATATTTTTGAAAAAAAAAATCAAGTTCAAAAATCATTTGTAATGCTTCATGGATAAATAATTGGTAGCTGAATTGTCTAAAAACATTTAAAAAAAAAAATTGTTTTCGTTAAAAACACTTCAAAAAGAAACACTACCAACATTTTTTAGAGTTCGCTCAACAATGCTCTTAAAATGAACGTCTAACCTAAAAAGAGTTTTCAAAGAAAAATGAGATGTTTGAACACTTTTAAACGGTTTTAAAAAAACACAATTCATAGCACTCTTAAGTGTAAGATAAATGCTATGAAATGCAAAAAATGCATGAAGACTTGAACTATGGACAGACCGTTGATTTCCTAAGAGAGAAGTAGGTGCTTAATCTCGTATGGAGAGTTGATGGGTGTCTGCTCTTACCCAAAGGTTCCTATTTATAGGCCTAGCTAAGTAGAGGAAAATATCATTTGTACGTAAGTAGAGGAAAACGTTCTTCGTATGGAAGACATTGACATCTCGTTTTACAGTTCACGACAAAATGGTTTCCTCTGTGGTCCTCCAATTCCATTGACACAAAAGAAATCGAAACTAACACGTCTCTTTCTTTTATCAAGAGATGTTGTTTACAAGTTTTCTTAATCAATATATCCTGTGACGCATCAGTGTATCATTTATCCTGACAATATGAACAAAACGATTTTGGGTGGGAGTTAGTGAATGTTTCACAATGATTTAAAGTGTTTTTAATTTATAAAAGATGTTTTTGAAAAAAATTTAAGTGTTTGATAAATTCTAAAAAATTATTTTTTAAAATATGAAAAATCATTCATAGGGTTAGAAAACTACTTATAGTGTTTTTTTAGAAAAAACACTTTATAAGTGATTATCTTAAAAACACTTTAAAAAAAAATACTTGTATTAAAAATATTTTGAATAGAAACATTATCAAACATATTCTTAATGAAATTTTTTAATGATTTTCTAACTTATGATAAAAAAAAATTGATCCTCTTCATATCCTGATTTTCTATTTTTAAAAATAGATATTATTTTCTAAATTTGAAAACATATTTGATATTTGCTCTTTTTTTTTTTAGAACATTGTTTTTTTTTTTAAATTGAATTTTTAAAAACATGGGCTATGTTTGAAAACATTGTCAATAAAACAAGTTTTTGAGAATTGTTCTGAAAATAGGAATTTTTTATAATATATTTTAATTATTTTCACTTGAATTTTTCTTTTTATTATTTTGAAAAAAATAATTATATAAATACAAAGAATAATTAAAAATAATGTGTTGCATATACAAGTAATTTTTAAGAAATATTTGAAAACACAAAAAATAAATCGATAACATTCCAAAATTTTCAAATAAACTTTCATTCTAAAAAATAATAATAAAATAATATAATTGTTTTTTTAACACAATTCCTAAATTTCAACTCTCTTTATTGATTAGTATGTTTTATTGGTGTTCGTTCTTTTAATTGAAGTCGGAATAGATTTGAATTTGTCTAAAATCTAACAAACATAGATAAAAAGGTGATTTTCCATTTTATATTTAGGTAAAAGTTTATTTTTATTTTTAGATAAAACATTTTTAATATTTCAAACAAAAATTTATAAGAACCTAATTACTTTGGTCATGGGGATCAATCTTTCAAAATAAAAAATAAAATAAGTGAACTCCAACATTAAATAAGTTAAAAGAGATTGCTATATAAATTTTAAACTTAAAAGTATTTTCAAAACTTAAAATTCTTAAGTATGTTTGATAACTGTTTTCAAGAATAGTTTTATATTCTTCAAAATAAAAAAACAAGAAAATACATTTGACAATCAAAAATTGTTTTTTGTTTTTTAGAATAAAAAATAAGATATTTTTAGAGAACATTTTTTTTATTATTTTCACTTATTTTCTCATGATTGTTTTAAAAAATAATTACACAAATATATAGAGCGATTAAAAATAAAATAATAAACATAAAAATTATTTTTAAAGATATTAAAAATAAGTTTAAAATATTTTAGATTTCCAAACATATTTTTATTCTATAAAACATCAAAGAAATGTTCTCAAAAACCGTTTTTTATAACTGTTCTTTAAAATAATTATCAAACATGCCCTAAATCTCCTTACTTATCCATACTAGTGAAAAAAAATTAAATTAATGTAAGATTTGATATTTAGAGAAATTTACATGAATTAATAAAATGGAGGTCTTTTTCAAATTAATAATATAAAAATTAATTAAAGGATATACATGTTAATTAAAAAAAAATGTCGGTGATATAAAATGCCCGGTGACACCTACCTAATCTATATAAAATTTCACACATATAAAATGGCTAAATGGAATATCAAAACACATGCTTAATAGATGGTCAACCTATTGCCTCTTGATTAATATATATATATATATATTGTTAATAATATTTCCTTAATTAAACATAAGAAAACAAACAAAGCTTAAATTAAATAATATTTCAAGCAAGAAAAAATATTAAAAAAAATATGATGGGGTCTATCTACAATCTTACATATATGCATGTTTAAGATGCCTTTTGTCTGTGCCTCTCAATGGTGTTGCCTTTCCTAGAAAATATTTTCTCTTAGTCCAATCATATCTTTGAATTTTATTTCGTGGATTATCTTATAAAACAAAAACCAAACGTTAATGCATACCCACCAAAACAAGAAATAAAAATTACTGGTCATATAATATTCGAATTTTTACACCATGTTGAATGGCCTAAAAAAAATAAAAAACAAAAAACAAAAAATTGAGGAAAATGTTAAGAAAAAAAATAAAAATAGATTTAAAGTTAATGATTATTTTTTCATGTTATTACAAACTCATTTCATTTATTTTAGTTTTTTTTTTAAAAAAAATAATATAATATGAAAATATATAAAATTTTAATTAATTTTATTATTATTATTATTATTATTTTGTATTTATCATAATAAAACCAAATATGATAATTTTTTTTAGATGTTTTCTTTTTTTTTAATACTTTTATGGAACCAAACATAACATAAAGATACTATCATAAAAAAATACATGACTTATTTAGCATTGTGTTAAAGCAATTTTAAAAATCAATCTTATAAGTTTTTTAAAATAAACGTTTATTTTAAAACTTAAGAGTGTTGTCAACATATTTTTTGTATTTCCAAATATTTATTAAAAATAATTTTTATCTTTTAGTTAATTTTTACATTTGTATATTTAAAAAAAAAAGTTCAAAAAAGTAAAAATAATTAAAACTAATTAAAATTATTTCTTCAAAAAAATAAAAAAAAAACCCTAAGAAGTTGTCCAAAACTAATAAAAAAAATCTATTTTTAAAAACATTCGATGCACTTTCACCTATAGTTAATTGTGGGAAAAGGGGCATTCTTTAGTTGAATCTTGTGCCCATGACACACATGGGTCATGATAGAAACTTAGAAACAAACCCCTATTAGATGGACCCATACAAATTATCACAAAAAGCATAGCAAAATCATTACTCCTCTTTTTCCACATAATAATTGATTCATATTGATTATTATTTTATTTGCATGAAGAGTACAATTATAATTCAACCACACTCTACACATGGATGTAAGGAGAATCCAAGGCATGTAACCCAAGTCAGTTGATAAGATTTAATTTTCTTTCACATTCTTATCTTACTCTTTTGTAATTTTCCTTGAGAATCTTTTCCATTTGTCTTATGTCGGACATTGGAGCTATCAAGTCAGATTCCACTAAATTAATCAAATGACATGGGGCATTTTGGCATGTGGATGTAGGCTAAGAAATCTTTTCCTCCATGTGGATCCCTCGATCTCTTGTCCTTTCATCCCTAGGGTTTTGATTTTGAAGTTGAATATTGAAAGCCGTATGGATGCATGCATGTCTAGAAGCCCCCAATGTTGAATTTAGAGTTTAATTTGTCTCACAATGTGTTTGAAAGCAATTCTAATTTTACTGTAGAATTTTATACTTTCCGACTTAATTTATCCGGATTTTGAAAGAAAAAAAAATTGAGAAATCTATGTATTCTCTAAACCACAATTTATGAAATTGATTTTTGTTTTTTTTTTTAAATATATTATGGATACGTTTGGTTCTGTAAAATTTGAGGGAAATAAAAAATAAAATAAAATAAAAAATAGATTTAAACTCAATAAATTATTTTTATATGTTTCTTCACATTTATTTTATTTATTTTTCACTATTATATAAAGATTAAATCATTTTAAAATATATAAATTTTAGTTATATTTTATTTTATTTTATATTTTTTAGGATTAAATCAAATATAAGAAAACTATTTTTTTTTTAACACTTTTTTTCTTTTCGTAATACTTTTTGAGAATCAAATGATCTATAAATATCTTAATTTTTAATGAACTTATTCAAACATAAAATTCAATTACATTTTTAGTAATTACTTCTACTTTTTTTTACTTTAAACTATGAAAATTCAATATTATCCCAAAAAAGACTCATAAAAAATACAATAATGTGGACCCCGCATTTCGTGCTCAATGCGTTTCCCACTCGAATGGCGAGCTTGATTTTTATTTTGAACAATGATTTAATTGGTTAAAAAAATGACTTGGAGTCGCCACTTATTTTTGTTTTATTTTTAAAGGGTAAACAAAATAAGAAAGAAAAACCCTAAGTGTCACTACAAGAAAAAGGGTCATTGTTGACATATATTATCTTTACTTAAAGTAGTATATGTCAATATTTTTTATTTAAATGGGCAACTATAACATATAAAACTTAGTTAAAAGAAATAATGACATATATGAATTCCAGTGATTATTCCATGACTTATGACATGCAACCTTGACAAAGAATTTATAAGTCAATATAAAATTAATATATTTGCATGTCAAGGTAGGTAAATAAAGGCAATAATGACATATATGGAATTTGCTAAAAATTTCTTTAATTTATAGTAATACAATCTTGATAGGAAAATTATAAGTCAATATATATAGTTAAAATATTCTTATGTCAAGGTTGGTAAAAGCTATCTTGACAAATAATTTATAAGTCAATGTAATTTCATTTATAAATCTATCAAGGCTATATTAGTAAATATTGAAAATCTGACTTCTCAATTTTTTTTCTTCTTTTAATTATTTTGTTTTTCTTTTAATTCTATCTAGACCCATTCCCATCTAGAAGCAACTTGAATGAAAATCCTAAGAGGCCACCATTAAAAATTTTGTGAAAAGTAAAAATATTTTTTTATGAAAATTTATTAGATTAGATATTTATTCTCCATGCAAATATATATCCTTTATAGGGTTTAAATTTTTGTTTTTGTTTTTTTTTTTTGTTTTTTTTTTTTTTTGCATTTTTTATGACATTTATTAAATGATGTAACATGACTTCCGTTTGGTTTATTATTGCAACCATAATAATTATGAAAAAAATTCATTATAGTATATTAGGAAAATTTGAAACTTAAAAAATGTGGTCCTTAATTATTTTAGGAAACTATGGTATTGTTTACAAGTACCATTATATAATTCATTTGGACAACAAGAGAAGACATAAAAATTGTATATCAAATTTTATTAATTATACTCTTAAGATAATGAAATTGTTTTATATTTATGCATAAAAAGTTGGAAATAAAATATGTAATTTTAATTTTCTCATATCTAAGTCCTAAGGATGCTTTGATCTCATAATATGATAGAAACCACTGGCATGAGGTTGTCCATAATCTAACCTTAAATATGAATGAAAATGTTTTTGATCTTGAGCTCAGGTTGTGCAAGGAATGCTTACTCAAGGTTCAAGAACATTAATCAAAGGAACATGCATGAAATTAAAGCCAAGTGAAAGCCCCATGAAATCTTCTTGAAGAAATAATTAAAAAGAGAATAACAATTAATGCATCAGTGTTTGTTCTCCTATAGTGCATCCGTGACATATCTTCAGCTTTAGAAGTGGCTTGAGATATTAATTGTTGTGTCAGTTAAAGAAAAACACAAGATTATATATATATTCATAAAACTGAAAATGTGGCTCATGAGGTGGAGTGTCCAAGGTTATTTAATTCCTCATTTCTATATTAACCAAAATTTGTTATCATGTGATGTAGGAGTCTACCAATGAGAAAAAACCCAAAATGGAAATTTGTTGAAATGAACTATTTTGTTTCTCAATATGCATCCAAGATGTTATGTTAGAATACAAGATGCAAGAGCTTAGCAAACCACAAAGCTTTTTTGTCATTTTTCGTTGTATTGATGATCATTTGTTATGAATTTGTAAAATATAAAAAAAAAATTAAAATGAAACAAATATTAATATAGATAACATCTATAGAGTGGGAGTTTTGACCCAAAATAGTACATTGAAAAAAAAAATCATAAAATAAACTTAATTCCAAAATAATACTCAATCTAATGTGTCTATATCACATAAGTTGTCATGTTATAAAACCGTCATTAGTGACTACGGTTTTATTTTTCTAAAACGGTTAGAAACCATAGTCACCAACCACGGTTTTAACTTTAAGTTTAAAGTCGTAATTAGTGACTACGGTTTTGAATTCTTTTAAAAATGATCATAACCATAGTCATCAACTGTGACTTTAACTTATATATATAATTATATTGTTTCATTTAAAATATTTAACTTTAATTTTTTAAAATTAAAAATTATATTAAATAAACTTATCTCATTATTTAAAAAATATTAATATATGAAATTAAATAATTGATATTTTTAATATGGTATAAATTTTTTTTATTCTATTAAAACAATCGACACTATATCTAATATAAACATAATTAATTAATTAAACTTAAATATAAATAAAATAATAATAAATTATATTTATTTTAAGAAGTAAATTATGAAAGCCTGAACTTAAATAAAAATATGATAATATTTTCATAAATTATGATCCTATGGACATGATGTGATATTATGAACTAAAATTAAAATATGATAAATTTTAAATTTAAATTAAACTTATATAGACATGATATTTTATACCACTTAGATATAATATATAAAAAATTATGAACATTAATCATGAGAAGAAAGCTAAAAAGAAATTACAGGACTTTGAATCTCAGGACTACAAAACTTGAAGATCATATGAACTAAAAGGTCATCCTTAAATCTGATGATTTTAAAGATAGACAAAGACAAAAAAGAAAAATGCACACAATTTATAAATCAATCTCATCACTGATAAAAGTATATGATTCGTATAAAGTAACCGGTTCTTATATTAACAACTAATATAAATTATTTTTTACAACATAATAATTGAGCCTCACTGTTGCATATTCAAAATTTGACAGATTTATGATGATTGAAACAACTTTTTTAAATAAAATAATTTTAATGTATTTATATCATATTAAAATTATCATTTAAAATGAATTTTAAATTTTAAAATTTGAAATTATCTCTTAATTTATGATAGATTTTAAATTTCAATTTTTTTTTGAAAGGGTCAGCACTATCGACACCACCCGCAAAACTTCTTTGTCATACTTTTGGCGTTTCCAGGCGATTCCCAACCCCATTCACTGCATCAGTACGAGTGCTACTCTGTATGCAAGCGTACCATACGGGCACGCGAACTAGACTGACTAGTGGACGACTCACCGCTTATCTCATCAATCATTACAATCCAAAACCGGCACACCCAGAGTGCATTACACGTGGCAGGGTTTGAGTGAGTGGTGGAGAATAAAGAAGAGGTGGTGGTGAATGGAATGTGATGGGTCGGTCGATGCGGACTAAATACTGAATATTCAACCGATTTGGCTTCTTCCTGAGTCCAGCCCACCATTAGGCCATGTGTCGTACTGTGGACCCCCCAAGACCATATCAAGGCAATTTACACCCCGCTCTTATGTACAGATTGGGGAGAGGCATGAAGGAAATTCTAGGTTGCAGTAAATACTAATAGTAATACATTTGTAAATTATTTTATTATTTGAAAAAATAATAATAATTAACCAAGTGGAAAATCCAAGGAAAGGAAAAACATAGATGGTTCAACACTGCATTCTAAAATAAATCATTCTTTTGGTAATTAGACAAGGAACCATTAAAGTGATTGCAGGTAGTGGGTTTCTTTGAAAAGGAAAAAGAAAAACTTAGCGTTGTCTTGGTAGATTTTGAAATACCTAACCCATCTAGGAATTAAAACAAAAGTAAAGTTGAAGCAAAAGAAGTAGAAGGGGAAAGAAAAGACACATGCATACCAGAAGGTGGGCGAGGAGAGCAACCTCCCCCATCAATTGTTTACCATTTATTTATTTACTAGCAAATAATATCTTTTAATAATGAAAAAGACATGACAGATTCTTTTCTAAAATTATAGCGAGCATATCTTTTAGACCTTTGTATTCTACTAAATATTTGATACTTTCTATGCTAAATGACAGGAATATATGGCCTGTGAACATAAACAACTGATCTGTTCCAGAAAATTTTCTGACATTGCTACATCAATTGTATCAAGCAGATTGACCACACACATGTCCACTAAGAAAGCATGCCTTACTTGTACATGTACCAGGGTTGTTGCATTGACACCATCCCCCAAAAGACTCTCATATATTTTGTAACGCCCAGGCATTTCTTTTAAGGGTAATTTAGGAAATTGTTATTAATAATTAAATTAATTAATTAATTAATTTAATAAAGTGGAAGAGGAGTAAAAGTGTAATTTTACGAATAAATACCCTAGGTATAAATTAGAAATTTTATTCTTTCCCATCTTTTCTGAATAGAATTCCTGTTCGCAGAATTCCAGAGAACGTAAGGTTGGAGTCAGATTTCAGGGTTGAAGAACAAATCTCTATAGGTAAGATTCTAACCCCTAGTTTAATATTTTAGATTCATTGATTTATTTCAAACACATTAGATATATTTTTTTGGAAAACCCCAAATCTAGATTAGGGTTAGATTATTTTTTTTAATTCGTTTTAATATCAAATAGTGAAAATATAAGATTTTGATTTTAGTATTGGAATTTGAGAGATCTTAAGTTTTATTAAAAAAAAAAAAAATTTCCTTGGAAGGTTTTGATTTTAGGTTAGGGTTAATTTTATATAAAAATAAATAAATAAATATATTGTTATTTGTGGTTGAAGAGATTAGAAAATGTTAAAAAAAAAAAAGGAAAGAAAAGAAAGGGAGAACACGTGTGCACAGTATTGGATGGAAGAAAAAAAAAAAAAAAAAGGGCATGTGGCCGGATGGAAGGAGGCTTATATATATATATATATATATATATAATGATTCATTATGATGATGGCAATGGGAAAAAAAAAAAGGGAGAAGAAAACCTTACTTTTTGGTGTGTACCCGAGGAATGGTTGGGTGGAAAAAACCTTACTTTTTGGTGTGTACCCGAGGGATGGTTGGGTGGCTTTTGAATTGATTAATTAAAATAATAATATTTAGTTTTAGATTTATAATTAAGATAATAGTAATAATAGATTTAGCAATATATATATATATATATATATAGAGTTTTATAATGAAATAAAATTGTAATTTAATTAAATTAGTAGTGTGTTATTAGAAACAAATTGAGAATTTATTAGTTTTATTTAAATAAGGAATAGATTAGTTAAATTATAAATAAATAGTATTAATTGTTTCTCTTATATTATATTAGGTGAAGAGTAGATTATATCTTTTTCAGAATTATTCTTCTCCCAAGCTTTCAAGGACTTCTTTTGAGGTAAGGGAAATTAATGCAATATTTATAAAATTAAATTATTTTCTATGTTATTTTGAATTGTAGAAAAGAAAATGATATTTTGTTACTATGCATGGATCAAATTGTTTTGCACTAAATATTATGTTGGAATATTTTGTTTTATTTATGACACAAAATATGGAGATATTATGTTGTGTAAATTTGAATACTTGAACAAAAACATCACTCTGGTTTATTTGGCCCTTGTCAACGGGATATAATAGTTGACCTTTACATTTCATGGTGGGAATGTAATTGATTTGGACCCCAGCCTCTAGGGGTTTGGTTAGAGGTTACTAGTACTAGTAGTGTTTGGTTCCGTCCACCAGGAACAATTTGAGGCTAGCCACCCATTTGAAAAGTCCCACCTAACTGGGCATTTGATATTTGATAACCAGAGTAATGAAAAATTGAATGGATTTGATTGAGTCTGATGTGAAAGTGTTTGAATTTGATATGAAATTGGTTGGTTGAATTTTGAATATATTGGTATTTTTGGAACTCTGATATTTGATGAGAAAAAAAAAATTGATATCTCCTATTTGAAATGAAAATTTTTTATCCATGAATTGCATTAATATTCCTTATTGGGCTGTGAGCTCATTCCCAATTGTTGAAAATTTTTCAGGTACTCTTAGTTCGGGTGAGGAGTGATGGCTAGGCTGAGGAATGGTCATCATTAGGATTTGACTTAGGATTTTATGTTGAATTTTGTTTAACTATTAGTTATGTTATTTTGGATCATTTGATATTTGGAAGTTATTTGAAAATTGAATTTTGAGGATTTTAGATTTTGTTTCCGCTACTCTGAGCGGGTATTTGGTAATTGGTAACATCCAGTTACAATATGACTGTTTGGGTCAGATTATACTTTAAGCCTTCGGGTTTGAGGTGTGAAATGACCGTCACGCCCTTGGAGTGGGTCTTGGGGCGTGACATATTTTCTTTGCTGGCTACATGGAAGTTAAACCATATCAAGAAGACAATTACCAAGAAATTTGACCTAAGGAAAAGAGAGCAAATTTTAGTACCTGAATGGGCTCCACGTGATTCCTCCAGCTCAGCATAAGCATACCTTAGCATGTCTGAATCTACTCATGAACAAAAAATGACCTTTTAACTGACATCAAATTATCAAAACTAGACATGCAAAATATAGCTAAGAACAGCAACAAGCATAACTGGCTCACAATTAAATAATTGAAGATTTTGAGCGTGAGACAAAATTAGGGAACGATTAAATACCAGGAAGAGCCTTTGATGCTCGCTGAAATACTTTGATTGCAGCATCAATTGAACCATTTCTTGCATGCCACGTAGCATAGTCATACCATATGTCAGGATAATGGCATAAGTACATTAGACACTCTTACTATTTATGCGTGAAGTGTGTGGAGCATGCGCAATGTTACACTGAAATGAAGTGTAAATAAAAAGAAGAAGCAGAAAGAAGATGACAGTCTCCCCAAAAGTTATGAACCAGAAGTTTTTGTGGCATCAAAATCTCATCAGGATTACCACATAGAAAAATTGTCATTTGGAATGCCCTTTGAGATATAACATTGAATCAACAGTTACCTTGGAAAGTCAACATAACTTGGAAATTCAATAGCTGGAAATCTAATCTACTAGTAGTGAACATAGAAAGAATTTAAAAAATAAAATTCTCATAAAAAGAATTCAAGACATAATCAGACCTTTAAATATTCAACCAAGAAACTTTTGATACCTGGGAACGTTTAAAACGTCCATTGAGTTCCAAAGCAAACTGGAAAGCAAACTAAAGCACAAAGCCTAAGCGCCTGTTTGTTTAGTGTTTTCAAGAACTGTTTTCTGTTCTTGAAAACAAAAAACACTAAAAACTCGTTTGGCTGAGAGAGTTGTTTTTGTTTTTATTGTTCCCCGTGTTCTCAAAATGACACTATTTAGAAAACAACAAAATGTTGTTTCCCCTTTTTTTACTGTTCACTGAACAAAATTAAAAAAAAAAAAACCATCTGTTTCCCGTGTTTTTTTTTTCTTCCCATTTTCATCTCTTCCAGTACAGTCACGTCGCCTCATTTTTCCCGTTTCTCAGTTTTGATTCAAGGTTCATGAAATTTAAATCCAATGGCACAATAGCAAAGAGACCCTAAAACGGATCCAGAAAACGCAGGGAGCAAAAGAAAATCCATTTTTTTGGTTTTCCTTGGGGTTTTTGCTTGGATTTTCTCGGAAATCAAACGAGGATGAATTTTCCCGGAAATTGAATGGGGGATGGATTTTCTTGGGAATCAAACGGGGGTTGCAGGGTTTTTGCTTGGATTTCCTCGGAAATCAAACGAGGATGAATTTTCCCGGAAATCGAATGGGGGATGGATTTTCTTGGGAATCAAACGGGGGTTGCAAAAAATAATAATAATAATAATAACATGATTAGATTAGTACCTGCGAGGATTGAGAGTGGCAGAGGAAAATAGGGCCTTTTAGGGATTCTCTCAACTGGAGGGTAACTTCAGAAAAGGGCTTCTTGATGCCCGATGAGAGAAGTGGGTGGAGAAGTGGGTAATTTTAGATTTAGTGGAGATAAAAAAAAATTAACAAATGAGAACAATTTTATCTCAACTTAATAAAATATGCTATAATTTTTAATAAAGTTAAAAGATTAAATAAAAAAATATTAATAAAAATGATTTTATTATGTTTGATTTATTTTAAAAAAATATAAAAAATATTTTTATTTTTAAATTAATAAAATAAATAATTTTTTTAATTTAAATAAACTATATATCTAAAAATTATTTATAAATTTATAATATAAAATTACTTGAAGAAAATATTTTATTAATTAGAAAAGAAAAAAAAATATCTTTCAAACGTGTTTTTTGTTTTATTTGTTCTAAATTTTTTCTTATTAACTCAATCAAACATGTTTTTTTGTTTTTGAAAACAAAAACTGGTTTTCAAAATTCAGTTCCCAAACACAATTTTTTTTTTTAAAAACACCAAAAACTATTCTTAAAAACTGTTTTCCAGAACAGTTTTCAAAAACAGTAACCAAACAGGCCGTAAAGTTCCAGCCCTGAACCACTTCTTTCACAGCCAGGGCCCAAAACACCCTCGTTGTGCCCAAACCGTCTACCAAGCAAAACTACTCCAATGGCCCTACCTCCTGCTGCTGCTCAACTTTGGCTGTAGCCTGCTGGTTTTGTTGGTGGGGTTGTGAAACACTGGAAACCATTTTCACAAACTTCCTAAAGCAACACGTCTGGCCTTGGGCTGTGCCATGCTTTCCTTGCTTGCCTGAGGAAGAGGCAGACGTGGGAGACGTAATGCGTGGGCTGAAAATGGCGGTCTTCTTGTTGGTATTGCCATTAGTATACATGGTGGTGCGGCCGGAACCCGAGTAATTATATTATTGGAGTTGGGCGGGAGGGAAAGGAATACCAAGCCTGCAGGGGCTTTTAAATGTTTTGTTGTTGTGTATGATGGGAAAAGGACAGATGGGGGCGGAGCTTGTGAGGAGGCCAAGTCTCATTATTTATCAAATATGGATGACCATAAGGGTTCAAGCGTGCAGATTCTTTGTAGTTTTGTTGGGGTACCCTATACTTACAAAAGATTTGACGGACTGTTTTATGGATTTTCAAACCTTTGGTTTGGACAGGGGAGGTGAGAATGACAATTGGGCGGCAAGGTCTTGTACCAATCTATGGTGCACAAATGTCTTAAATGGTCCATATCAAATTGTTTTCATGAAGCTATTTTGAACAGTTCGAATCTAAGGTGGTTTTTGATCAAATAAGTGGATTGCAAGGTTCTATTCCTCTATTTCTTTGATCAAATAAAGCTAGTCAATTGAGTGAAAAAAAACAAAGTGTATGGAAATACATAAAGCACTGGAAGGCTTCTGCTTTCTATTGTTAACAAACTAGAATTTTAGAATCATCTTGGAGAAGGAACATTTCCAAGATCAAAGAAAAATGAGATCATGAAAGGATCTGTCCGATACTGTGAATATAATCTAACTAGTAAGGTATTTATCACATGCATCATTAATTTGTTCAAACCTAGCTTACAGATCAACCATGTAATTTTCTTGGACTTTGTTACGATCAAAACTACATTATCATTAACAACACTAAGACGCTAGAATGGAATAAGAAGCTCCCCTTCAACCCATGATGAAATATTAAACAGATGACTCGTTTCTTGGAGAATAAAATTAGTTCTAATGCAACAAAGTGCAGAAAAAAAAAAATCCAGACTAGAATGAAAGCGTCTAGATTACTTGGGGAATTCAAATTCTCAAACTGGTCTCTATCAAACAGCTACAGTGTTGCCAGCTATATTATGGAACAAAGGTCTCTTTCACTTTTCAGAAGGATCATTGTGACACATATTTTCAAAAGTTCTACTGAAGAACCTATCAATATTACCTGAGTCATACGAAGAAAAATTGTTAGGCAAGAATAGTGAAGAAACTTCACCAATTATATATAAAAAAATTCCTCTTCTAGAAAACCCACCAAAAAGCACCCATAACCACCAAGCTTGTAACAAAAACTCTTTTATTTCAATTGATTTACCCCAAAGTCCACAACTATTAATATCTAAAACAAGAGCCGAACACTTGTTGCATGTCGGATTCCCCGCGGTGAGTTTCGATGGAGTTGACAACCGAGTTCTACATGATGAGCCAAAAAAACGTTTGGGTGGGGCCATCCCCGCCACCTCTTCACGGATCATTGCTACATATTGAAACTGCTATGGTGTTCAGTTTGAAGGAAAGAAGAAAACGACATCACAGTGAGGCTGGATGGTGCTGATCAAAATGTGCATGTGTGGAGGGATATGGAGGGAGAATTAGTGGATGGGAAGCATGGATAGCTATTCATTATGACAGATGGGTTTTGGGCAGCCCAAAGCATGGGTTGTGGCAGAAGAAAGACGTTTGATGTCTGAAGAAGGTGGTAGGGATAGGTTTTTTTTATTGCCTAAAGAATAGGCTGTTGCAGTGTATGGCATGGTATGAAGTACTTGTCTTGAGCAACTAAAAATCAGCTTTAAAGGGAGAGTGGTATGGCTCATGGGTTAAAATACGTTTTAAGCCATTGAGCAGTAGCAACAAAGCACTTGATGGGTGAGAGAAATGGGAAGAACCTATGGAGACTATTGATGGACAGTTGGGTTAGTTTAAGGTGTGTTTGGTATGTTTTAAATTATATGAAAGCCAAGTATAAATATTTCATAAAATCATACAAGTTGCATATTTGTTTTTTATTTAGAAAATTAATTTATTTTATGTTTTGATGTGTGAATTTTAATATCATATAGACTTTACTTATGATTCATGATATCTAAAAATAATAATTATTTTGGCATGTTTATTATATATATATATAAAAAAAAGTTAACACATTTTGTTTTATATTTTAAGACATGAATTAGATAACCATAATAAACTCATATTTTAATTTTGTTTTTGGTTCATAAAGTATTAAAAAGAGAATTGCTTAGACATATTAATAAACTCAAATCTTTATTTTGATTTAGGATTCCTGTGATGTTAAAAAATAAAATTATTTTATCATAAAATAAAGCTTTGAATATATATATATATATATATTTAATAACCTTAACATATTATTTCTCAATTTAATCATTCAATCTATTGATTAATACCTCAATTTCTATAATTTATAACATAAAGTTAACAAAAAAAACTTGAATCTTATTCAATCATTCTTTAAAAAACAAAAACAAAAAAAATACTCATTCCAATTCATTATCAAAACCTTATTGTATTTTATATTTTTAAAGAATATGATATCAATTATTATATTATTTTAAAACATGAATTTATTTGTAAGAATTATGGTTTTATAATTCTAAACAAACCTAAATATGTTGTAAATCAATGAAAAAAACAAAGTCCTAAACTAATAATTAAGGGTCACTACACACAAAATAGGGATCCACTTAGTCTCTCCAAAATATCTAATTGAAAATCCAAAACTAGTGATCGATATAGTCTAAGTGGACCATCAATTAATAAGAGCTAAAAACAACTAAAAAAATGACCACAATTACACACTAAAGCATCAAAGGATGTAGGAGGACAATCCTATATGAAATGTATCAAGATAACAAAATAGAGGGTTTATAATATTCTAAGAAAAAAAACACATTACCATATACATAATCACTTTGTAAAAAATGTTTTCATTAAGATTTATAATTGAAATGTTGATATAGAAATTAACTAAGATGTAGAAATTCATTATGTTTCTTATATATTATTGTATTTGGATGCCATATTAAATTATAAATAAGAATTCATTGGAAAACATATATTGGACATGTTATCCTGGCATCCTGCAAGTGTAAAGGCAATGTTGGATGTTAGATGGGAAGTGAAGGACTATTTTAATTCATTTAGTGGAGTCACGTCATTAGCATCCTAATTATCAAGTGCTTAAATGGTTAGATGGGAAGTGGAGGACTACTTATAGGCCATAGGATAGTGGAGAAGTGGAGAAAAGGTCATATCCCCAATCATCATCCCTAAATTCATAGCTAGTTATAGCATGTCAAAATATTGAATATTACCACCTAATCGGTGGAGAAAAAAAATTAAAAATCGGGAAAAAAATTCCATAAAAACATGCTGAGTGGGAAACAAAAATCCATAAAAACTTGCTGCTATATATTTAAACGTTTTTTATTTAAATAATTAAAACTAAGGACAAAAATATCAATAATTATGGATATATCGGTACTTCGATTTTAGAGATATATTGGAAATATTAGAGAAATATCAATGAATATTTTTTCACAAATATCGGTGGAGCGAAAATTATTTAACATTCATACGAATACTTGGAACAATTGTAAAAATGATAAAATAAGCAAGAATACACATTTTTAAAGTATTTTGTAAATATAATTGACATAGATATGATAAAAAGAAAAAAAACATAGGTAAACATAGATATAACGGTAGATTCGATATTTCAATTTTAAGAATAACAAATATGAAGTTTGGAAATGTATAAAGTTAGAATTGAGTTAAAAAAAATATTTGTTTTTATTGAATAAAAATAATTTATACATAAATATAATACATATGACATTGCAATAAAACTTAGTATCAAAATGAAGATCGATGCGGTTCTATCATATTGTTAGATAAAGGGAGCCTATCTTGTTGAAGACAATAATTATTAAAAAAAATTTAAATACTTTTATTATAAAATGTTTTATTACATTTTAAATGAAAAATGAATTTAATTTATATAAAATATTTTATTTGAGATTTAATTTCTACAATTTTATTAAAAATATGTGGTAATAATTTTTTGAAGTTAACATTATTTTATTTAAATAATTAAAATTATTAATAATTTATCTTATAAAATTAATTTTAATTTCTAAAATATGGCCTATAGAAATTGAAATTTCAAGCCATAGTAGTGATTTCATCAAGATGGATAATTAATATATATTTTTATAGAGGGAGGCAAATTGTTCTCATAATTTGTTTCCTTGTTTTTTTATTTGTACTAAATCTAACAATTAAAAGCCCACTCACCTCTCAGACTCGGCCACCAAAAGCCATTTATGAAGTTGCCTTCCACAAGAGAGAACCCCTAAAAAGACCATTTTTCCCTCTGCCACTCTCATTCATCTCAGATAATAAAATTTTAAATACTTTTATTATAAAATGTTTTATTACATTTTAAATGAAAAATGAATTTAATTTATATAAAACATTTTATTTGAGATTTAATTTCTACAATTTTATTAAAAATATGTGGTAATAATTTTTTGAAGTTAACATTAATTTATTTAAATAATTAAAATTATTAATAATTTATCTTATAAAATTAATTTTAATTTCTAAAATATGGCCTATAGAAATTGAAATTTCAAGCCATAGTAGTGATTTCATCAAGATGGATAATTAATATATATTTTTATAGAGGGAGGCAAATTGTTCTCATAATTTGTTTCCTTGTTTTTTTATTTGTACTAAATCTAACAATTAAAAGCCCACTCACCTCTCAGACTCGGCCACCAAAAGCCATTTCTGAAGTTGCCTTCCACAAGAGAGAACCCCTAAAAAGACCATTTTTCCCTCTGCCACTCTCATTCATCTCAGGTAATAAAATTTTAAATACTTTTATTATAAAATGTTTTATTACATTTTAAATGAAAAATGAATTTAATTTATATAAAACATTTTATTTGAGATTTAATTTATACAATTTTATTAAAAATATGTGGTAATAATTTTTTGAAGTTAACATTAATTTATTTAAATAATTAAAATTATTAATAATTTATCTTATAAAATTAATTTTAATTTCTAAAATATGGCCTATAGAAATTGAAATTTCAAGCCATAGTAGTGATTTCATCAAGATGGATAATTAATATATATTTTTATAAAGGGAGGCAAATTGTTCTCATACTTTGTTTCCTTGTTTTTTTATTTGTACTAAATCTAACAATTAAAAGCCCACTCACTTCTCATACTAGGCCACCAAGAAGCCATTTCTAAAGTTGCCTTCCACAAGAGAGAATCCCTAAAAAGGCCATTTTTCCCTCTGCCACTCTCATTCATCTCAAGTAATAAAATTTTAAATACTTTTATTATAAATTTTTTTATTACATTTTAAATGAAAAATGAATTTAATTTATATAAAATATTTTATTTGAAATTTAATTTATACAATTTTATTTAAAATATGTGGTAATAATTTTTTGAAGTTAACATTAATTTATTTAAATAATTAAAATTATTAATAATTTATCTTATAAAATTAATTTTAATTTCTAAAATATGGCCTATAGAAATTGAAATTTCAAGCCATAGTAGTGATTTCATCAAGATGGATAATTAATATATATTTTTATAGAGGGAGGCAAATTGTTCTCATACTTTGTTTCCTTGTTTTTTTATTTGTACTAAATCTAACAATTAAAAGCCCACTCACTTCTCAGACTCGGCCACCAAGAAGCCATTTCTGAAGTTGCCTTCCACAAGAGAGAATCCCTAAAATGCCATTTTTCCCTCTGAAGTTGCCTTCCACAAGAGAGAATCCCTAAAAAGGTACTAATCTAATGGGTTATTATTATCATTATTATTTTTGCAATCCCCATTTGCTTCCTAATAAAATCCATCCCCTATTCCATTTTCAGGAAGATTCTTCCTCATTTGATTTCAGTGTCTATCCATGCAAAACCCCCATGGAAACCCATAAAAATTGTTTTTTTTTTTTGCTCCTTGTGGTTTTTTGATCTGTTGTAAGGGTCTCTTGGCTTTTGTGGCATTGGATTTAAATTTCATGAACCCTAAATCCATGATTTTTTAGCCAGGCTGAAAAACACAACATTTGGTTGCAAATCTTGGTTAGATTACCGAATAGCATCTTATGTCTTTTTAAAAAAAAAAAAAAAAAAAACAGATAGCTTTTGTATCCTGTGCGTGGGTTGGATTGGTAGGAAATATCGGTAACTTTCCCGAAAAATCGGTAAAAATACCGATAAATACTAAAATATAGGAGAAAATTTGGAAAAATTACCGAAATTTTCGTGGACCGATAATCGGTTACGAATTTTGTGTTGGAGCCAGCTGATCAGTGACATTGCTCTCTGAAATTGTTGGACATTTCAATCCTTGGTTAGAACTATATATTCACTTAATTATGTTATGGTTATTACACACATTTGCATCAATTAATAACCAATGTGTAAAAATTAAAAACATGTGATTTTTAACCTTGTGTTTCCATACCATCTTTTACTCTTTATAAATATGACTTAAGCAAGCTTGAGTCTCAATTTGATAGAATAAAGTAAATTTTTGTATCTTACATCCTGATAATGACATAAAGTAAAATACATAACTAAATAACTTCAATTTAAAAGAGATTTAATTTTAATATAAATCCATATAAAATATTTAAATAGCTTCAATATAATTCTTATAAATGAATTAAAATAGTATTTTATTTAGAATTATTATGAAAGCAATGATAAAAAAATTTATTAAAAAAATATGACAAATTTTATGGTAAAATTATTTATTAATCAAAATTTGTTTCTATAAAAAAGATAAACATGAAATATGACAATTCTAAAATTATAAAATGAATATCATAAATAAATTAAAATGGATATTTTATAATTCTAATTTATTTATTACAAAATTCATGATAAAATATTTTATTGCTATGTAATAATGGTCCACAATTTCCAACCCATTGTAGAAATAAAGCAAAGCTTTCTCAAATAGCATTGGTACGTAATGATGAGAAAAAAGCAAAAATGCAAACAAGAAACATGAAACCTGGATGAGAAAAAAGAAAACAAACAAGAGAAAAAAGAACTAAGAGTTTTAATGGAGATTGATGTTCTATTTGTTGTTTAAAAGTTCATCTCCTTATACCAAAAATGCAGGTCCTCCTAATCATGGGTTAGCTTTTCAATTTCTCAATCACTAGAGGACAATTGTAAGGGACAAGTCTTGTTAAGGTAATTCTTTACTCTATCCGATTTCTCTCTCTCTATATACTTTGCAATGAAACTCTAACTTGTCAATACTTAATTTTTTTTTAAAGGAAATTGGACATAAATAATCAAACTTGCAGTTGAGTTATTTGATGGTTAGTAGATTTGGTTTAGTGGGTGGGTTTACTTTTGATTTAATTTGATTCCATTGAATGTGACGTTGATAACTTTATATTTTGAGTATTAACTTTTGTTTGTTTGTTGCCAAGGGTAATTAAATTTCTCTACTCATGAGTTTTGAAGTAAATATATTTCTTTTTTCCCATACTAGGCAAATAACAAATATGTTAAAGGAATTAAATGTATTTCCTTTTAATGTGTTTAGGATACTTAGATAAGATTTAAATAAGTTCATGCATGAAACATTAGACTTCCCGTTCTAGCATCCTTGTATGAAAAAAAATTCTCTTATTACATGCTAAGAACATTTAAGTTGGCAAAGAATGAAAATGGTTCATTGATGAACTAGTTTGAAGTTGACAACTTCTAACTTTGTCTAGCATGTGAATGAGACTATTTTTTTTCTACAAATGATGCTTGAATTGTCCAATTGGACAATATAAGGAAAACATAATATCTTTGAAGTTACGCTCTTATGCTCGATTCATTTTTTAGAAATTTCGACATTCGTTCCTTTTGTTCTCTGGGTGCATATTTGGACAAGGCTGAATAATTGCTGATTAACAATCTTATGCCGTCTCCCCCATTTTGTTTTTATATCGGACTTGTGAGAACTATTAGGGAAATGCTTGCCAAAATGTTTTTCTAAAATTGTTGAAAATGAAACAAATAGTAAGTTGACATGTAGGAATTTTATGTTTATTCTTTATATGAGGCATAGAACCACCACCTAAATAGGAAGTTATGGGATGTTAGAATGCATAAGACATGTGTTTTAAGGATTTTAGTTAAGAACAGATAGAAATCAATGAGAATGATTAATTATGTTCTTGGTTTAATATTTTGATATATAAAGTATTTTAATTTTACAGAAATATTGCGATAATAAAAGATCTTCAATGATTCGAGATTGAAATAAAGACTTAAAAAAACTGTAACATGTATGTTATTTTCATTTGTATGGTTAGTGCTTAAACTTAGATAGGATCAATTCTATAAAAGAACCGCATTTTTTACTTTGGTTCAATACCCTAAATGAATAAATTGTATTTAATAAGATGAATATCAAGAACTAATAGGAATTATTAAATGAAATTTGTGGATTACTACAATGAGGGGGGGCATGAATTGAATTAAGACAATTTTTATAATTAATATCCACATTTGATATACGTGCATAGACAACATGGA